>JARHVA010010950.1:25000-108969 GCA_037957365.1 Torreya grandis | reverse complement strand
TAGACCCCCCAAAACTGTTGAAATGATTTGGGTCCCATGCAACTTATGTGTGGAGATATGAATATAATACGATGGAACTTGAAATCCTTACAACCTTCTGGACATGTTTTCGGTCTTAACAATGATTCATAAAGGTGGGCCTCTAAAACTAAGTCTTTCTTCCATGGATGTTGAATCCATAGGGAGTTGATAAATTTAATTGATTGTTGAGTTTTAACATTAATTTTTTCATTGATATAAAAGGTTCTTGTGAAGGTGCATGGTCAAGTAAACTTTGAAGTATGTGTATCATGAATTCGTATGCAAACATAGTGAGTGTTGTTGCCATGAGAGAGATTTTAATCATGTTGAATGAGGTTTATGTCAATTATGTTGGAAAGTTTATTGTAATTTATGTCAAAGGTAATGACAAAGTGGTGATGTCATAGTATGATTAGTGTCATTGGTGTTAAAGAAGGCTAAGCAAGGTAAGTACTATTTTCATGAAGGTGAGCATTGGTTGAAGGCTTTTCATGTTTATTCTAGCTTGTTGGTGTTTTTTTAGGTCAATAAGAGAAGAAAAAATTGTTAACAATGGCATATGAATAAGCTTGATATCCTTGTGTAATGGCATAGGCATAAGCTTGATAGATAGGCTTGGTAGCCTAGTATGTTGAACAGTTAAGGATAGGGAGAAGAATGTAGATATCTATGAATCTTTGCATGAATATGTATGTCATGTTTTTAATGTGGTGATATTAGTATAAGAAGGAACCAATTACTTTTTATATCTAAGTTTGACTTGCAGTTCTAGACTTAATATGCATAATGACCTAGTGAGGTACAAATAAAGGGTCAAGATGAGATTACAAGATAAAAGATATCATGTAAGCATGGAATGAGGTGTGATAGGTTGGTTAAAATGTTTTGACCATGTTTAAAGTCCTTCGGATTAAGAGAAATTAAGAAACAAAGTTGGAAGGACAATTGTGCATGTAGAGAGGTGTTCTAGCCCCAAAAGAAGTTTGTGATTCTAATTGGCATGTGTAGAATTTACATGGTGAGATAAGAATTTTTGGAGAGGTGTAAAATGGACCTAATAATATTTTCCAAGTATTTTTCAATGGTTTATAGGATATATCTTTATAAACATTTGTTAAGAATGTAAATTGGTCAAAACCCTCCTATAAACCCTTATAGTAGAGAGATTAGAAATAACATGATAGAAAGAACCCATAATGGATTTTTTGACAAATTTTAACTATTATATAATTTAGAGGACTCATCCAAGCACCCCTAGGTGGTTTTTTTTAGGGTAGTAAGAAGAAGGTACAAAAATATGCTTGTTTCCATATATTTTAGTGCTACAAGTAGGGTTGATTAAGTCAATACATGAGAGTCATTGGATATTGAAGATAAATAGTTTATATTGAGATATATGGATTTATTTTAGAAATTTATGTTCTCTATGTCAATCATATATGTCAATAAAGTTGTCCTATTACTAATCTGCCAGATAGTGGAAATAGTGATAAAATATAAGTATGAGTGAATATGAGTTTATGGATGATGTGAAGGTGAGTTGGAAAAAGTCAAATAGATTGAGGTATTTTTCTGAGACATATACCTTATTTAAATTTGTTTTCAAGTGGTAAGTATGCTCATACATGGGATAAATAGTCCTTTCAAAATAACTTGTCTACATAGTGAAGACTGTGAGAAAGATGTCTGAAGAATTGTTCTATTAGACCAATGAATGTTGTTAGAATAAGAGAAATATATATTAGAGGTTGGTATAGAAGAATAATATGACCTATAAATATGGATCAAGTATCATGTAAACATATTTTTAGGTGCTAAAAAAAACATCTACATGACTGTACTGTTGGAAGCTACATGTAGTCTAAGTGGTCATTTTGAAGGAGTGAGTTAGAAGTTGTTTGAGTAGAGTTGAATAAAAAAATGAGTATTTAGATGCTAAAAAAATTTAAAGGTTTATGTGAAGGTATTATCAAATTTGGATAGTCAAATACATGACTATAATTTGACTATGTTTTACGAGAACTAAGTATGTCTATGATAGAGGTGTTTTTGGATGCTTAGAGCCTATTTAGTGAAGATAAATGAATTAAGTGATATTTTTTAGGTCGTGGAGGACATATCCATGTATTTTTTTGACTATTTTGTGTGAGAAAAGTATTTTTATACTTTAGTTATTTGAGATAATGTTTTCTATGTATGAAGGCCTAAATTGGTGAGTAGGCTAAAAGGCTTGGTTCAATGTGTGAGTTTGAGTGCAAGGTAATGTGGACCCATATGGATGATATAAGGGACATATTAAAGATAAATTTTAATTTTTTAATCATTGGTAGAGGATGAAGGTGATCCAAGAGGATTAAGGTGTAACATGTTGATTTGAAGGCCTAAGTGTTTTAGGTCTTAACTAGGCCTAATGGAGGTTTGGGGCTAATGAGGTAATGAAAAACCTATCTAGTGTGTGGTTATAACATTTAATGTGTGTATGAATCTATTTTAATTTTAATAAAAGTGTGTGAATTATTGTGTTTGACCAAGATGGGTTATACCAAGAGAGTGGTATAAGTAGAAGGCCTAATTAGCCTATTTGCATAATTTGGTGCAAGAGTCAAGCTAAGCAAAGGAGATAACCTTTGAAAGAGAAGGTATATGTAATTTATGACCATAAAATTTAAAATATTATCACTCATTATTTTTTATCAAGTTGATTCAAGTGGACACACAGGTCATTAGACCTAATAAGCCTAGAAGAGGCTAGTTGAGCGAGTAAGCCCTAGAGGCTGGTTGAGTATGATTGAAGAGTGAAAACAAAGGAGGTCATTATCAATTAAAAATTAGTAATAGGTGTTCAATATGATAAAATATCAAATTTATGTAAGTTTTTTCTTGGTTTCTTAGGGGGTTGTAGCCTCATTGTTAATTGGAGCTAGCTAAAGGCTAAGTGGGTAATTGACTAAATTAAGGGGTGGGTGCTCCTTGATCAGTTGGTCTTGGTTTAAGTTTAGATCTTATCTTTATAGGAACATAGTCCATCTTATAAGTTTTATTTTTTTAATCCCCCTTGAGTGTTTCCCACATAATCTCTTATGTCATCTTGTGATTTGCTTATGTGATGGTTTGTTTAGGCATTGTTTGATCTTAATTGTATATACGCTTCATAAAATGGTAAATGGAATTAAATATACATTATTGTATCTTGATTCACCCCCCATATCAGTAGCTACTTCTAAAAAAAATAATTTTTTTGATGATTTTAATAATTGGTGGAAGGCATGTGAGCAAGGTGTATAGGCATCAAGGAGAGTCTCAAGGTAAGCCTACAGGGGTAAGACCTTTAGTCCAAGTTTGTAACTAGACAAGTCCTAAAACCTATATGGCCTAATGAGGTCTTATGATCTATTATCAAAGCATGTGAAGGATGTATGGAAAATTTTAAGAATAAGATAGGTTGTATGGCATGAGAGTGAGATGTTGAGCATGTAGTGAACATAAGATTACAATACAGGGATATTAGTATTGTGTTAGTATATGAAATCAAAATAACACAATAATAGCTAACACCTTAAGCCTATCTCAATGGGGAGTTTAGTTAACAAAACAAAAATGGAAAACACAACTAAAACATGAAAGAAAGACCTTCCTTCACCTTCCTTGAATGCTTCAAAATGATTTTTGTAGTAGATTGCTCAGTTTGTGTTCATGAAGTCTACATCAATGAAGTGTGGCTACCTCCATCTTTCCTTGTCATCTTGTTTGGCTTTGAATTGGCTTAGATTAGATCAAAATTTTGGAATTATAACACTAAGATGCAATTATTTTTAATGAATTTGGGCATTATAAGTTTGGCATAAAAGAGCTTAAAATTTAATAAGCAAGGCATCCTATTTATATATTTTTGGAATATATTTTATTTTTTGATTAATATTTTGTTTAATTAAAAAAAATATGAATAATTATTATCTGACTGTGCATCCTGATTAGGTTAGGTGTTAGTTTTCCATTTGACCATATCTTTCACATCTATAATCACTTTTCACTCATGTTTAAAGAATTTGAAAGGCAATAAAACAATAAATAAAATTATGTAAATCATTTAATACTCATGGAATTTTTTCATCTCCCAACCTTAATGTAAAAGTGAGTTACAACATGTCCATTGAGATTGTTTCATCTCAATATGAAGATTTGTGGCTAAGAATTAATTAAATTATGTAATTAAAATTCATAAATAGGATCATAAATATTTAGGATAAAGGGAAATTAACAAGGCATGGGAGGCATTAATTTAGATATTTGTGGCATTTATGGCTTGTGGATGCCACTCCATAGGATGACGTCATTTTATGATGCAGTTAATGATAATAAATTTATAAAAATAAATATTCAATAGTTTCCATGGAAAATTAACTTAATCTCTTGATTTGATTTAATTGGCCTTAAACATGATTAGTCAACTTCGATCAAAACCTTGGTAATTTGTGCATAAATTAATCAAATTGGTCAAAATGTCATATTATTGGCTCAAATTTTGAAAAAAATAGAATTGGAGGTTGATTTTAGATGAATTGGAACTATTATCCCATTTAGGATGATACCAATGCAAAATAACAATGGCACATGTCTTATTCAATAAATTTGATAGAAAAGAGTAATCTAGCACACCCATATGTAAAAATGTCATTTTGACTCAAAATGATTTGATCAAAGTTAGCTGCTTCATAAATTGCATTGTCCCATTTAATGACACTCTAGCTAAAATTGGCACTTGAATATATCAATTTAAACTCATTTAATGTTTTTTAGTGTTTTTAGACCAAATTATGCATTTTGGTGGAAATTAGTCAAAAGCCTGATTAATGTTCATTAGTGGCCATATTTAGGTGTCTATAGTTTGCCCCTATTTGGAAGGATGTTGTAAACTATAAGAAAAGAAATATATTCTCAAATAATGAGAGATGGCCTATATGCCAAAAAGAATATGATGGTTGAATAAAAAGCTCCAAAGAGTATTTGGAAAGCCTATGATGATGCCCCCTTGAGGGAATGATCATCACATTTGTTGACAGATGTTCCCTCAAAAAATAAGGAAGAAGAAGGTGGAGTTAACCCATGGTTGAGATTAATCTAAATGAGAAAATGCTTACATGCATTGATTTAAAAAGGATATTGATTTGCCCAAAAGTATTTATAATTAGGAATAAATTTCAAAATAATGATTTACCCATAGGTGATTATAATCGTTAAGGGGACCTAAATTGTTTTATAAAGATGATTGTGCCCCAATTAGGGCTGATTAGCAAGCATAACTTAAGGATATAACCTAGAATACATATTAAAGATGAGTGGGCATAAAGTGATGAAATATATGACTAGAAGAATAAGATTGATCAATAGAAATGTTTCAATTGTACCTACCAATGAGGAAATGCTCATCCTTATTAGTAATAATACAACTAGAATGGTTAATGAGTGTATTGATCAAGGGTGGGAGGATTTTACAAGGTGATAAAGAGAAACTTATATAGATCCATTGCTTGTAGACCTTCTTGAATCTAATTTTTATTGTGGCATGTGATGGTATGCATCATGATAGAAGACCATGAAGACTATCCTAAAATATGTGTAAGGACTGACTCCCAATCTAATAAATAATTGAAAATAGTGTACCAAGGATAAAAACCATGATGATAATGTTGGCATATGAATATGGATGGACCAATTCATACACATAGACTAAGTTGAGACAATAGTGCTAAAAGCAAATAAATGAGCAAGAAAAGAAACAAACAAATAAACACATAAAAAGTACACAAGTAGACAAATAAACAAAAATTATGAAAACAATATCAAAATAAATCATCCTAATAATGACCATGCCCTAGTAGGGAAAATCAAGAATAACTGACTAGACTTAGACAAGGCAAATATTTTTGGTAGTTTTAAATATTTGAATGTTTTTGGAATTCTGAGGTATCTTAACTCAATCGATAATGACAAGATACCTAATTATGAAATGGTGATAGTGTTTAGCTTATGTTTCTCATAAAATAATGAGAGCATGGCTTAGGGGGACTAAGGTGACCTCAACATAAATTGAGCATGACCGACATAGTCTCAAAATGACATCAAGTCATAGTAATTCCATCGACATAAAATGTGAGGAAAACCCAACTAGGTCCCAACAAGTTCTCAAATATAGAAAATGGATAGTCAGATGAAAAAAAATAATGGAAAGGTGATGTGAAAATGCATGATAAATAAGTGTTGACCCTATTTTTCTCATAGGCCATTATACCTAGGAGACAATATATTAGATCAATGATACTAATTTTCCCATAGGTGGTTATAATTAATAACAAGACCAATGAACATTAATTTTCCCATAGGTGATTATAATTGGGGTCACATAAACATACTTGATATAGGATAGAAAATGAAATATATTTTTCTAGATAAACTATGACACTACTTTCATAGACTACCATTATACACACATATTTGATAAGAGTTGACACTTGATCAAAATCCCATTGTAAAAAATATAGGAAGAACCAAAGGAACCAAGATCAAAAAAGGATTGGATAGGATGACTAAAAATAGGCTTTTCTCTAGATAGGAATGGTATGATAAAATAGATTGGTCTTGCTCTAAGATAATGATAAACTAGTAGGATGGTTTTTGATAGATAAGGATATTGAGAGGGTTGCCCTAAAGTGATGGAGTGAATGGTAGGATATGCAATAATGGAAAATAAGCATGGAAATTTGAAATGGTAAATGGTACATGTTTTTGGCCTGGGTGATTATTGCTTTTTTATTCTATTATTCATATTGATGTGGAGATGCACATCCTAATCAATAAATGATACAAACATAATACTAAATCATGTTAATTGTTATCCCACACCTCATATAAATAACTAATCTATCAAGAACTGGTTACATATTTGGATGTCAAAAATGTTGTTGTGATCTTTTTTGGTCCTTGATTCTCATTCCTTTAAAAATCTAGATAAGGTACCTTTATAGCCTCTACAAATGAAAGTATCACCAAGGATTGTAAATAAGGATAAATAATGGATGGTAGGTTTGTTTTTGAAATATAATGGTGGATGATAATGGAATGAGTAATGGTTGGGAAATAAATGAAGATCAAGACTGTTAGTCACATGTAATGTTGTTGATGTCAGATTCAACATAGATTTGGAGTTGGTGGGGCTAAAGACCTCTGAAGATGCTCTTGATAGGACTACCATATTTTTATATTATTTGATCTTGATAGTAGATACCATCTTATTAGACTATAGATAAGAATATATTTTGATTTGATCTTTGATTTTGTAGTCATCAAGTAGTGAAGAACTTTTATGCTTAGCTATTGGTGCCTCAAATAGGTTTTCACCGATCAAGTTGTCTTGATTATCCCATAATGTTGAGAAGGTTTTACTAGGGAGCATTGAATTTTGAATTTGATTATCTTCTATTAATTCCAAAAAAGATTCACTAGAAGATATTGAGTTTGAAATTTGCTTGTCCCTTAGTACCTCCAAAAAGGTTTCAATAGGAGAGTGTTCTTCTACTATATGAATGTGGTCTTGGCTTTATTGCTCTTTTTCAATTGTTATGTCACCATGGATGTAGTTCAATAAAGTGTGATTTCATCAGTGCCAATTGACACTTGTGAGAAATCAAATGTCAATAATATGGCTATTTTGGTTGATAGTAATGGGCTATAAAATGGTAATGGAATGGAGAAAGGATACATAATCCTCATAGAAGATACTAAGATAAATCATGTCAAAATTGAAGTAATCATCGTCAAAAATTGGAGAAGTATAAAAATATATTTAAATTGATCTATGAGGCATGAGTAACTAATATTGTAACAATCATAAATGTATTCTATTTTTCAATCTAATTTTAACTCAATGGATTTTAAATCTAATGTTGAGACTAATGTTGATTTTGATTCTGATGCTAAATCCAATGTCAAATCAAGTATAGAACCTGAATCTAATAATGATTCTTCATTTGATGGGTACTCTTTTACAATGATGTCTTGTGGAATATTTGGTATTAGACAAGTAATAGCCTATGATGGCATAATGGACTCCACAAAAACTAGTTTGTCAGAGTGGGACTCCTCTAGGATGGGAAAAAGGCCAAAAGACAACTCATTAGAGACTATCTTGTCAATAGGAAGATATTTAAAAATAGTCATATATTTGAGGTAATGATTTTCTCAAAGGTGGTTATAATCATTAAGAAGTGAATTAGTAAAGACTAGCTCATTAGAGTGAGACTCCTTGACAATTGGTATATGATCAATAGGTGATTCATCATAGGTTAACTTATCACAAGTGGTCGATTCAACAAAAATATCTTAGATTGGTTGGTTTTCTTGGCCTTGGTTTCCAATGAGTTGTAAAATATTAGTTTTGAACATATCTTGGTCTTTGAATGATTAGATGGGTTGATTTTTTAATTGAATTGGTACCAAATGAGGAATGGACTATATTTGGATAATGGTAGGGCATTGGGGATCATGATTAATCATATAAGCCAAAGGACAAAGTCCTAAAATGGTAATGATAGGGTGGTGCAGAGATTGGTTTCTTTCATAAGCCAAAGGATGAGGTCTTGGAATGATAAAGGGGAATTATGGAGCTTGGTTTCTCATACAAGCCAAAGTATCTAAGTCCACTTCATAAACCATATCATCCCAATCTTGAGTTGGATATAAGCTAGTCCTTGAATATGTTCTATGTACTAATTATTGTAAAGAGGGTATGGATATGTATCCCAAACAACATTATACATAGTTAGGTTTTAAAATTCCTCCTCATAAACCATATCATCCCAATTGGTGATTTGATTTATATTTTGTGGTTTTTGACTATGTTCCCCATATGGAGTATTGTATGGAGAATAATAAAACCCCTTAGAAAATCTTTCTCTATAGGGGTTCCTAGTGGGATTTTATGTGGCCATTCTATGATAATTTGGATTGTATGTGATGCCACCATAAGTGTATCTATACATATACACATAAATGATGAAAGATTTGAAACAAAAGGTTTGGACTTTTACAAAATCTAAAAAACTATGTCCAAAGGACAAATGGTTTAAACTAGGTCTAACTTGGTCAAAAAGGGAGCCATATCTCCAAATAATGAATTGATCATGGATTTGTATCTCTAAAATAATTTGTGCTAAAACTTGCCATAAAATATTCTAACATCAAATATCATACACACAAAAGGTCAAGCATCTAAATAAAAATTAGCATGTCAAAGTCTAGGTCAAAGTGTTCCAAACAATGTCTAAACTAAGAAAGGGAAAGGAGTTGCTAGGTATTTTATCCAAATGTGAAGTCAAAATCTTGGCTCAAACAGGCTATGCTAGGACTTTTGGCCAAACAACATCAAAATCTAAACTTGAAACAAAGGATTAACGTTAATTTTATTTAATCTAACAAGTTTTGAAAAAACTTTGACATAGACATGGCACATAGAATCGAACATAAACATGATCAATTGGTATAATCCATAAAGAAAAATGCTCTTGGAGAAAGGCTATGTTCTCCCAACTAAAGACACAAACAATGATGAAGATAGGCATTGAATAAATAAACAATAAATAGTATTCAAATTTGGGTAATCAATTAACCAAAGTTATGAAACCCAAAAGAGAAAGATTAGTGTATCATCCCCATGAATTGAGGCCTAAATAAAAATAAATCAATGTTTGAATCCAAACTTTACAAGGTTAATTAAAAACTCAACATTGAAAACTAGGATTTGACCAAACAAGCTAGACAAGATTGGATAACATGATAGAGCATAAACAAGGTCCAAATGGCTGATGTGACATGGTTTGAAACAAATAATTTTTGGTGTAATGGTAAACAAGTCTTGAAATAAATTGAGCATCCTAATAATGTAAGCATGTTCTAATGATGTGATCAATGTTATGTTTCAAATAATCAAAGTAAAAAATGGTTTGACATGTTTTGGTAATGTAACATTACCCTCTACAACTCAAATGACACACACACAAATAAGTTTAGAAAAAAATTTAAGGCATAATTATGGTGAAAATGGCTAGCATAACACCTCTTTAGACAAAAGAGTGACATATAAACAAATTGGTTTTGACATGGTTTAGCAAAAAAAATATTAGTTTCAGTCTCAAAACACCAAGAAAATGATAAAATACAAGTAAATCATCCAAATTACTATTAAGGGTATGGCAAAGTGGGGTTGACTAAAACTAATTGGTTTTCAATCATTTATAGATGGATCCCATGTCTACCAACTTTCACATTAGACAACAAGAGAATCAACACTTTAATTGGGTATCTGTAGCACTTGGATTGTTTTAAAAAGGTCTTGTCCTTTTTTAAACCACTACATCTATCACTTATTCAGTGTAGTGTGATGTCTAAAGTGTAGATACATTCTATGTGCAACTCCAACACTAAAAGGTGGTTTAACCACTCAAACCTCTGATCTTAGTGGGTGTGGTTGAAGTTAGTGATGGGAGATGAAACCCTCAGTCAAAGCTTCCCTATATAATTTGGGATAGGTAATGAATTCACCCTCGCAAGCCAAAATGCAATAAAATAAATGACTGATAGAAATACTTTAGGGTCATTTCAAGATCACCTAAACTATTATGAGTTTTTTGGGAGTGCTTTAGATGACATTCTTTCTATGCCTTGGACTAGGCTAAAATTATGATGAGATGACACTTTTGATCCTAAAAGTTCCCTAAAGGGGATAGATGGGAGAGCATACACACACGTCTCTTTTTGCTAAAATAATCAACAAGAAAGATTGTAAACAATTGAAGTGATGTTGATTTGTTGCACCAAATTTGAAAATGTTTGCTTAGATTCATTACTAGAACTTTGGATTTAGTAAAAAAATGGAAAATATTGCACAAAATAACCACATAAAGCAATAAAAATCCATGTTTGTTTTAAACCTAAATTGAAAATTCAAGACTTAGCTTAGATTCATAATTAAAACACCAAATTGAAAATGTTACAAGATTTATGATGTGTTTTAAGCACTATATTAAAAGTACCAAAGACTTATCTAAATCTTAGGTTCATTTTAGGCATTAATTAAAATATGTAAGAAATATGACATGTTCATTTTAAGCCAAATTTAAAGTGTGCATGATTTTTGATCAAGTTTTTTTTAAACCCAATTTGAATGGTGTGTCATTAGTCAAAATAATTTAATTATACTTCCAAACTACCCCCTCAACCTAAAAAAAAGATTAAAATGACCTAATTTGAAGCACATAGGATTTTGAGCAAATGACATTAATAATTTAGCTCTCAAGTTGATAGTCAAGTTGGGTTATTAGGCGAGTTGGGTTGACAGGTGAGTTAGGTTGGACAAACAAATTGGGTTGGATAGGTGAGTTAGGTTGACATGAATGTTGGGTTGGTAGGTGA
The DNA here is from genome assembly GCA_037957365.1 of Torreya grandis. Classification (NCBI taxonomy): domain Eukaryota; kingdom Viridiplantae; phylum Streptophyta; class Pinopsida; order Cupressales; family Taxaceae; genus Torreya; species Torreya grandis. The sequence goes on along the minus strand of JARHVA010010950.1, from coordinate 97,485 downwards.
GTTGGGTTGATAGTCAAGTTAGGTTGACAGGTGAGTTGGGTTGATACGTGAGCCTGGTTAATATTTGAGTTAGGTTCACAGGCGAGTTGGGTTGCATAGGTGAGTTAGGTTGATAGTCTCGAGAACAAAACCATAGCTTATAAAAAATGGATTTTTGCTCAATTTTTTTTATCTCTTTTGCCTCCAAACTCTAATACCCTACATGAAAATGGTTATTATGTTAATTTTATATGTAATTTTACCAAATTTTTTAGGCTATGTCCCATCGAGCATACCATTTGTGAACATAGGATTTCAATAGGGAAAGATTAGTATTGTGTTAGTATATAAAATCAAAATCAAAATAACACATTAAGAGCTTACACCTTAAGTATATCTCAATGGGAGATCTTAGTTAAAAAAATAAAAATAGAAAACACAACTAAAACATGAAATAAAGACCTTCCTTCACCTTCTTTGGATGCTCCAAAATGCTTGTTGTAGTGGCTTGCTCAGTTTGTGCTCATGAAGTCTATATCAATGAAGCGTGGCTACCTCTATCTATTCTAAGCACCTTATTTGGATTTGACTTAGCTTGGATTGGCTCAAAATTTGGGCATTATAACACTAAGATGTAATGATTTTGAATGCATTTGGGTATTATAAGTTTGGCATAAAGAACTTAAAATTCAATAGGCAAGGCCTCCTATTTATAGATTTTTAGAGTAGTTTAGAATAAATTTGAACCATCCATCTCAAGATGAAGATGTGTGGCTAAGGATTAATTCAATCATGTAATTAAAATTCATAAATAGGCTCATCATATTCTAGATAGATAGGCATTAACTAGGCTTGGAGGGTCTTAATGAGGCATGGGAGGCATGAATTTTGATATTTGTGGCATGTATGGCTTGTGGATGCCACCCCTTAAGATGATGTCATTTGATTATGCAGTTAATGACAATCAATTTATAAAAATAAATATTCAAGAAGTTTCATGGAAAATTAACTTAAGGTCTTACTTTTTTTAATTAAACTTAACCATGATTAGTCAACTTTGATCCAAAACCTTGGAAATTTGTGCACAAATTAATTAAATTAGTCAAAATGTCATATTATTGGCTCAAAATTTAACTAGATTTGAATTGGAATTCGATGTTAGATGAATTAGAACCGTTATCAAATTTATGATGTTGCCAATGGAAAATAACAAAGGCACATGTCTTGTACAAGAATTTTGATAGAAAAGAGCAATCTAGAGCACCCAGATGCAATAATATTATTTTGACTCAAAATGATCTTATAAAACTTAGCTTCTTCATAAATTACATTTCCCCATTTAATGACACTCTATCAAAAATTGGCACTTGAATATATCAATTTCAACTCATTTAATGTGTTTTAGTGTTTTTAGGCTAAATTGTGCATTTTGGTGGAAATTGGTCAAAAGCCTAATTGATGGTCATTAGTGGCCATATTTAGGTGTCTATAATAGTGAGGTGATAAGAGAATGAAAAGATGCATTAAGGTCAAGTGCTTAGGTATCCTAAGACTAGTCATGTCATGTAAAGTCCTTATGATAAGGTATGTGCATATGATGCTTAGTCTTGTGTATGAAGAGGCATGGTGGCAAGGTGAGATGGATGTTATCAGACTTGTAAAGGTTATAAAAGATTGATATCAAGTATCTTTGAGGATAAGATGTTTTTTGAAGCTTAGTTATGGTATGAAGAGACCGTGTATGAAGGCATTATCTTGGTGAGATAAGGTCATATAAGGATGTTTGACATTGTTTTAGCATGTGATATGTTGTGTGAGCATGTGAGAGAAGTATTTATAACTTTAAAAGAGGTTTGAAAGTCAGTTCAAGTCCTAAGGAGGTGTGAAGACTTAGGTGTAGAAAACAAGTTGGTGAGATCATGAATTAATGAGGCATGAGGTTCAGTTTCAAAGGAAAGTATGCATATGTGAGGTTTTTTATATGTGTGATAGGTTGTTTCAAGTGTATTCATGAATTTTTAGGTCAGATTATTAATGTTAAGGAAATAAAAATTGATTTGAGGTCTCTCAAGTATATAGAATGAAGGGTTCTCAACTTGAGAAGGATTTTCCTGTGCTCATTAGCTTGTCAAACCTCTGCATGGGAACTTAAGATATTCATGGTAGATGGGGAAGGGTCCTAGATCAAAATTATAGGCATTAGTTTTTGGATTGAGGGGATATGCTTTACGAATAATCATTAATAATGGAAGTGAATTTAAACACTATTAAAACCCTAATAGTGACTTGATGTTGAAGATATGATTTAAAAGTGATCAGGATGGTTTGGAATGCTTGAGTGTTTGGAGCTTATATTTAACTCTTCCAAGTATGTCAAGGTGGTGGTGTGTTGGGTTAAATATATAAAGTTTCAATATTTTATTAAATACAACATTACTTAATTGCCTAGATGATAATAATTGAGTTTATAAATCTATATCAAAATCTACTTTGTAACCCATAAATTAAAAACAATCTAAATGTTTACTTGCAAGTTAAACACATATGGAATAATAAATACATACATAAAATAGAGAAATAAGAGATGCTAAAAAACAACATATAAAAATATTGACATAGTATTTAATGTGGTTCACCCAAATGTTAGGCTACATCTACCAAGAAACTCAACAATTCTTCTATTCAAACTTCCAAAGGAATTTATACAAGTGCCTAGCACTTCTCGCCCATTAGTCTCTATATCAAAAAACTCTGGTAAAACCTTTATTTGAAGATAATTTTCTCTTTCTGTTAATTACTACATAGTTACATTCTCACCCTTTTTTCAACTACAATTCACATTTTCATCATTGTTCTACCTCTTTTCCCACTTTTAAAGGGATAATCACTAAAAATAAGTAAGTACAAAATCTATATTAACTTCCTATACTTACAATCTATTACAAATTCCTTGAAAAATAATGATATACAAATTCTATTCTAACTTCCTACAGTTACAATCTATTACAACTTCCTCGCAAAATAAGGAAGTACAAATTTGTTACAAATTCCTTTCAAAATAAGGAAGTATAGATCTGTAATGATATGTAAATATGGAATATCCAATGCTTCTCTGAAACAATGATTCTATAACAAGATCTAATTACATATAGACCAAAAATAAACCTTTATATAAATCATAACTTTCAAACTTATATAGACCATTAATTCCCCTTACAACCTTATGTCAATTAATAACAACACTTGTATATAGAATCCCATAACATCAGTCACATTGTAGACTTTCTACTTATAGGTTACCCAGATCAAGTATAGTCTTCACCTACAAGTTTCCCATAGCAGCTATAGGTTTTCACCTATAAGTTACCTGTATCCACTGTAGGTTTCATCTACAGGCTACCCACAACTACAATCTTCACCTATAGGTTACCTCTATAAACTATAGGTTTTCCATAGCCACTATAAGTTTTCACCTATAGGTTTACCATAGCCACTACAAGTTTCATCTATAAACTACCCATAATAACTATAAGTTTCAATATTTTCCATTAAAATAAAATGAGGCATTATGTTTCCACATCTCCAACAATATCCCACTTGGAGACATATGGCCACAACACCAACTACTGCAACCTCCCACATAAACTCAAAACTACTAATTTCCTCTTCTTCAAGCTCATGCTTGAAGTCCCATGGAATTTGAGTGTGCCCTAAAATTAACTGCTATAATTACATTAGTAAGCATATCTATAGGATTCTCCTCTGAGTGAATCTTCTCAATCTTGAACTACCCACTTTCTAAAATAGTATGTATGAAGTGGTAATGAAGCTCTATATGTTTTGTCCTGCTATGAAAAGTAGAGTTTTTAGCCAAGTGAATAACACTTTTAATATCAAAATATAGAGTGTACTCATCTTTCTTCACTCCTAACTCCTCCAAAAATCTACTTAACCATAACAACTCTTTACTTGCTTCAGTGCAAGTAATGTATTCGACCTTAATGGTAAAATGTACAACTTTATGTAGCTTAGAAACTCATGAGACTATAGCACCTCCAACTATGAAAATATAGCCAATGGTAGACCTTATACCATCCAAATCACCTACCATGTCACTAACCACAAAAACTTACAACCCACTATTAGAACCTTCAAAACATAAACTCATACTAGAGATTCCAAACAAATATTTTAAAATCTAATGTACTGCTCACCAGTGTTGCTTACCAGGGTTACTCATGAACCTACTCACTAATCCCAATATTTGGGATATGTTTAGATGAGTGAAAATCATAGCATACATTAAACTTCCCATAGCTAAAGCATATGGCACCTTTGCCATATAATCTTTATCCTCTTGTGACTTAGGAGACTGTGTCTTACTCAACTTGCAGTGTCTAGCTAAAGGTGTAGAAATATATTTATAGTTATGCATATCAAATATTAACAACACCTTTTCAATATATTTAGATTGACTTAAAGTTAGTTTCTTACCCAATATATCTCAGTCAATTCTCATTCTAAGAATTTTCTTGGCTGGTCCAAGATCCTTCATTGTAAACTCTAAAAAAGCAATTTTTTCAATTCACTTATTCTCTGCATGTTAGCTCCACACAATAACATGTTATCAACATAAATTAGAAGAATAATCAATTCACCATTTTAAAATTTCTTACTGTAAACACAATGATCATTATGAGTATGATCATATCCATGCTCCAACATGAAAGTATCAAACCTTAGGTATCACTGCCTAGGTGCCTATTTCAAATGATACAAACTTTTCAACAATTTACAAACCTTCTTTCTTTCCCCTTTACCTCAAAAACTTTTGGTTTATTCATGTAGATTTACTCTTATAAATATCCACGTAAGAATGTTATCTTCACATCCATCTATTCTAAGTGAAGATAATTAGAAGAAACAATAATTAATATAGTTCTTATTGAGGTAATTTTAACAAGAGAAAATACCTTTGAGTAATCAATTCTAGCCTTCTATGCAAAGCCTTTAATAAAAAACCTTGATTTGTATGTTTTGTACCCACTCTCATCTTATTTTAAATGGAAAACCCATTTATTTTATAGTTCTTTCTTATCATGTGGCAAATCCACCAATTCCCATGTTTTATTATGTTTCAAGGCATCCAATTCTACTTTCATGCCCTTTTCTCATTACACACAATATTTGTCTTGCTTAGCTTCTAAAAATGATTCAAGTTCCCCATTGTCAGTTAGTAACAAATAAAATAAATATGGAGAATATCTATTAGGAGGTTTACTTACTCTAGTTGACCTCCTTACCATAGGTGTGATTGGTTCACTTTGAGCTTCTCTTGGCCCAATATTATTAGAAGACTCCATTGGGTCATTAATGACCCTGTTCCCATTCTCTAATTTTGTATAGGTAAATGGATTATTCTATAAGTTCTTTTTTCTTTATCCAAATACACTTGGAGGTATCACAAGATTTTCTTTACCGAGTGGACTTTCCACTTTCTTTTTTGCAAGTTGGTCCTTATACATCACACTTTGATTAAAGATCACATCACGTGATCTCACAATCTTTCTATCATCTAAACACAAAAATCATAACCAAATGAGCTATCACCATATACAATGAAAGTGCATCTCATTAATTTATCATCTAACCTATTTATGTTTTATTTATCAATGTGCACAAATGCTTCACTACCAGATTTTTTAAAATGAGAGTACGAAGCACTTTTACCTATCTAATATTCCTTGGGAATCTCACCATCTAAAGCACTAGATGGTCCTATGTTAATCAAATAATAGTAATATGAAGCACATCTACCCAAAAAATAGGGGGTAAACTAGAATGGAGTCTTGTACTTCTAGCTCTCTCCATAGTTGTTTGGTTCATTCTCTCACTTACCCCATTTTGTTGAGGAGTCTAAGGCATTGTTACTTCTTTTTAGATTACTTCTTGTGCACTGTAGTTCCAAAATTATATTTAGGTGTATTCACCTCCATTATTAGATCTTAAGCATTTTAACTTTATGTCTGACTTATTTTCTACAAGGGCTCTGTAAATTTTAAAGGTTTTAAATACATCAAACTTATTTTAGATATAATAAACCCATAACTTATGAGTTGCATCATCTTAAAATGTATCATAATAATTTGAGCCTCCTAATGATTGTGCAAGGGCTAGTCCCCAAACATTAGAATGTACTAATTCTAATTTATTTTGTTTTCTTTCAAGCCTAACCTTAAAAAAAGAAACTTTCTTTTATTTATGAAAAACTCAATGTTCACATAAATCTAAATTAATAGACTTTAAATATGATAACTTCCCTTTCTTATGTAAAATGCTCATACCTTTCTGACTCATATGACCCAATTTTGAATGACATAAATTAGTTTTTAGATTAGGAGTAGAAACTAATGTAGTATTAAAATTAATAATGTAATTACTCAAATGCAGTGTGCCTTCTTTCTTTCCTCTGGCTACAACAAGATTACCTTTTGTTACTTTCTAAGATGTTATATTGAAAGTAATAGTACATCCATTTTCTACCAATTGACCTATAAAAATAAGATTTTTGGTAAGACTTGGCACATGTCTTCTTTGAGTATCCATTCATTTTCATTTTATAGCTTGATCTTTATTAACCCTTTACCACCAATATCATAGGGTTCATTTTTTGAACTAGGAATTTGACTTAAGAGAGGTGTTAGTATCTTGTTAGTGTCAAAATGAAATCAAATTGATAAAAACACACTAACTAGCATACATCTCTAGGCCTAGTTACTAGGGTGAGCTTAATAATAAAAATAAATGAAAAGTAAAACTAAAAAGTAAATGAAAAACCAAGAATCCTTCACCTTCTTTGGATGCTCTAAATTCTTGTTGTATTGGCTTGCTTGGCTTGTGCTCATGAAGTCGTCATCAAAGGAGGCTTGACTATCTCCTCTTCTCCTTGGCACCTTGTGGCTTTGGCTTGGATTGGCTCAACTTGACTCAATATTTGGACATTATAATACTAATTTGCATGAAGCTTTGTAATAAATTTAGCATTATAACTCTGGCATGTGAGATCTTAAAATTCAATAAGTAAGGCCTCTTATTTATATATCTTTGGAATGGTTTGAGGATCAACCATGACTGTACATCTTAAGATTGAGATGTGTGATAATGAATAAATCAAAATATGAAATTCATTCTATAAATATCCCCATTAATATTTGAGATAGAGGGGTATTTAATAGGCATGGGGGGTCTTAATGAGGCATGTGAGATCCATAATCCTGATATTTTATGCATTTATGGCTTATGGATGTCACCCCATATGATGATGTCACCTAATGATGTAGTTAATGGAAATCAATTTTTAATAAATATTTATTTAACAAGCTCCATGTAAAATTAAATTAAGGACCTAATTTGGTTTAATTAGCCTAAAACATGATTAGTTAGCTTTGGTGCAAATTTTGGCTCTTGGTGCAAAAATTAATCAAATTGGTCAAATTGTCTTATTATTGGTCTAAAATTTGACTAGATTGAAATTGGAAGTCAATGTTAGATGCATTGGATCCATTATCCCATTTATGATGTTACCAACACAAAATAACAAAGGCACGTGTCTTTTGCAAGATATTTGATAGAAAAGAGTAATCTAGAGCACCCAGGTGTATAATTATCATTTGACTCAAAATGATCTAATCAAAGTTAGATAGCCCATAAATTACATTACCCCATTTAATGATACTCTAGCCAAAATTGTAACTTGAATATATTAATTTCAATTCACTTAATGCATTTTAGTATTTTTAAGCCAAATTGTGCACTTTGGTAGAAATTGGTCAAAAACCTAGTTGGAGATAATCAGTGGCCAGTTTTAGGTGTCTACACATTGTCTCCCAAGAAAAATTGGAAAAACTTGCCACTTACATAGGTTTTAAAATACTTGGGATTGAAAGTAGCATGAAAATATGCCCCTAAGTCAATCAGCCATGACTCAACCTTTGTATCACATGATAAAACTAAAGCATATTAATACATAATAGTAGTATCACTTGAGACAATATTTGACTCCTAGTTATTATCATTATTTTGTTACTCCTGATTATTTTTAGGATCCCAATACTAAATTTTCATATGGCTAGATTTAATACAATTCCAACATATAATACTTCTTCTTTTTGACTTGGATCTATGTTTGGAAGATAAAGATCTTCCCTTTGATCCATAACTCTTGCTCCTCTATCTATTATTTTATCTCCATCTAGATTCAACATTTAGTGCATTGCTTGTTGAAGTCTCACTAGATATCTTCCTTCTCATTTATTTAGAGATTATGACACTAATAACATCCTCTATTTTAAGAGTATTTCTCCTAGACAGGTTGTTACTCATAACCATCACAAGATTATTCCAAGATTTAGGCAGGGAACATAGTAACAACAAGAACTTGACTTCTTCATCTAGCTTCACTTTCAAAGAAGTCAACTAATTTTTAATAGTATTTTAATCATTCAGATGTTTAACTACACTTGAATTCTCATTCATTTTTAGATTGAATAACCTCTTCATCAGATACACCTTGTTTGCTACTAAAAGTGTCTCATATAACTTGCATAAGGTAGTCATAAGTTCTTATCTAGTCTTTTCTTTAGATATATTCGATGCAAAACTTCCTCCCAAGTAAAGCCTTATGTCTCCCAAATCTTTTCTATCTAAGACATTCCATTCCTCATTTTTTCTCTTTCCCTATCCTTTTGCCTTTCCATCAAGAGGTAGATAGAGATTCTTTTGATATAGATAGTCAATCATCTATATCTTCCACAAAATAAAATTATATCCATTAAAATTATCAACCACTATTCTTCCATCAACTACCATTGTTTATGATCTCCCACTTGAGAAGATATTACTATGAGTTTGAGATCCTATAAAGATTTACACCTTGCAAAATAGTACACAAAACCACATAAATATGGCTCTGATACCACTTATTGGGTTAAATACAAAAAGTTTCAAGATTTTATTACATACAATATTGCTTAATTTTCTAGATTAGAATAATTGAGTTTACAAATCTATATCAAAATCTAATTTGTAACCCATAGATTAAAAATAATCTAAATGTGTACTTGAAAGCTAAACAAATAAATATGGAATAATAAATACATGCAAAAAATAGAGAAATAAGAGATGCTAAAAAATAACATACAAAAATATTGACACAATAGTTAACGTGTTTCACCTAAATTTTGGGATACATCCACCAAGAAACTCAAAAATTCTTCTATTCAAACTTCCAAAGGAATTTATACAAGTGCCTAACACTTCCCACCCCTCAGTCTCTATCTCAAAGCACACTGGAAACACCTTTTTTTGAAGATAATTTTATCTTTCTATTAATTACTACATAGATACATCTTACCCTTTTTTAATATACAATTCCCATCTTCATTATTGTTCTTCCTCTTTTCCCACTTTTAAAGGGATGACCACTAAAAATAAGGAAGTTCAAAATTTGTTCTAACTTCCTGTAATTACAATCTATTACAACTTCCTTACAAGATAAGGAAGTACAAATTTTGTTCTACCTTCCTATAGTTACAATATATTACAACTTCCTTAAAAAATAAGTAAGTATATTTTTTTTACAACTTCCTTGAAAAATAAGGAAGTATAAATATGTAATGATACATAAATATGGAATATCCAATGCTTATCTAAAATAATAATTATACACTAGGATCTAATTATGTATAGACCAAAAATAAACCTTTATACAAATATAAAATTTTCAAACTTCTATAGACCATTCCACTTATAGCCTTTTGTCAATTGATAACAACACTTATATATAAAATACTCTAGCATCGGTCATGCTATAGACTTTATACTTATAGGTTTCTCATAGCAACTATAGTATTCACCTATAGGTTACCCATAGTAATTACAAGTTTTCACCTGCAATTTACCCATAGTCACTATAGGTTTCATCTGCAAGCTACCTACAACAACTACAGTCTTTACCTACAGGTTGCCCTTAACAACTATAGGTTTTCACCTACAGGTTACCCACAACCACTACAAGTTTTCACCTATAGGTTTCACATAGCCACTACAAGTTTCATCTATAGGATACCCATAACAACCATAAGTTTTAGGTTTTTCCACTAAAATAAAATGAGGCATTATGTTTCCACATCTCCAATATGGTGGTTAGAGATAGGAGAGATAAAATATGAAGATAAAAGCTTATTTTTGAAGAAGTTATTGTAGATGTAAAAAGTTATATTTGAAAAAGTTTGAAAATTTATGAAGGTTAAATCTTGAGACTCATATTTTATGTCCTTGGTGGTTTATATATTGGTTATAGTGCTTAAGTGTTCCAAATTTGAGATCCAAGTTGGCTAGTCGTTAATAGGCCTAATGAAGAAGAATAATGCAAAATTGAGGTAGTTTGAGAAGTTGGTTTTTGGTATGATTTCATGTAATAATGACGCATTGGAGTGCATGGTGTTTTTTTTTGTACTTTAGTAGCCTATCATACTTTTTATAAGGTTTGATGGTAAATATAAGTGAAGGAAATATGTTCATATAATGGCTTGTCTAGTTAAGATTGGACTGTGAGACTCTAAGTTAAGGAATTCATCTATAAGAGAAATATTTACCTTTATAAATTGTGAGTTTTTAATTTTAGGATGATATAAATATGTCTTAGGATCATTTTAATACATCAATAGTTAATAAAAGTTTCTACATAGGTGGTTGAATTCTAATTCCTTATGACTATGTTTTTGAGTATTCTGGTAATTATGAGTGAGCAAGTTATGTTTAATTTATCATGGGAGAGATACTAAAGGAGTGATTGAACTTCATTCTTGCAAGATAGTTCTGAGGTGCACATGCCTAATAGGGGAGTCTATCCTAAAGAGGGATTCAAAGTATGAAAAAAGGATGAAGATATAAAAAATAATTGAATAGGTTAGAATAGGTATTTTTAAAAGTGTTTTATTGGGTTTTTTATGGTTGGATAAGGATATCTGAATCCAATAAGATCAAGTCTCATCATCAAGAGAGTAGAGCTAATGAAGTAGGTCTCCATGAGACCTAAAGGGTAAGTAAGACTAATGTTGGTCATTGAGTTAGAGTGTAAAAATTGAATTAATATAAAATTAAGGTCATGTATCTTATATAAACATGTTTTTTATGTTCTGAGTACATGATATGTAGGTTATTAAGCATGTGATAGATCAAATAGTGTTTGAGTACACACAGGCCTAATGTGAATAGTGATAATGAGGTGTTTCAAGTGGTAATTGGACCTAAAATGTGTCATGGACCTAATATTATCTTCTTGGGGGTCTATTTTAATGGTATATGAAGTTTTAATGGCATGTGTGAAGTTTCAAATTATTCCAAGGAAGGTAAAGTGTAATGTGTGACTAAAAAGGCCTAATAGGTCTCCATGAGACCTAAGGAATGAATGTAGCCTATTGAGTTGTGACCAACATAATATTGTGATTTATTATTGATTTAACATGTCCTAAGGCCTATTATGTGACAAATATAAGTGGGCAAGTGTGTGTGTTTGACCATGAGGTATATGAGCAAGAGGCTTGTATAAATACAAGGTAGTTTTAGGCCTATTCGTGTATGCTTTTAACAAAAAATGAGAAAGAATATTGAGGATCATAAGGAGGTCATGTACACAATTAGAGGGGTGTAAGGGATTTATAATGAAGATATAACATGAGATCTAAATATGAAGATCAAGGTCATATGACCTAATTAGTCTTAAAGAGACTTAATTGAGCAAAGAGGCCTAGAAGGTAGTTTGAGAGCGATAAGAGTGTGAAGAGTTGAAAAGGTGTTCATCATCAGTTGGGTGAGAAACATAGTGTTATAAATATGATCAAATAAATTGGGTGTCTGAGTTGGTGCTGAGTCATCTAGGAGGTTGGTTTCTCTTTGTAAGTGGGTGCTTTTTATAGCCTATTCAAGTGGATGCTTGAATAATTGGGGTTAATGTTCCATGTGGAGTTGATGCTTCACTAAATCTTGGTTTTTGTATTATATGACTATAGTCCATTTATAAATATTAGTGGTTTTATTTCCCCTTAAGGTTTTCCCACATATATGATGTGTAATATTATTTTGTGCTCTTGTATGGCCTCTTATGCTTGCTAGATCTATGTACTTATATGAGTTGCTTATGAATGTTAATTTTAATTGAAAGAATGTTTTAAAGAATGATTCAACCCCTAATAATTGTGCTTATAATAATTGGTATTAGAGCTAAGTCCTTTGAATCAAGCCTAATAGCTTAAAGGTGATCTTAAGAAGCATAATATTTCTAATGATAAAAAAGAAGAAGACAACATATATTATGAAGAAGTTTAATATGGCAATAAAGAAGGAGAAGCTAAATTATAAATTGAATATAAGCTCATAAGTGCCCTAGATAATTTGAAGCACCAAAATAAGACTATTAAGGATCTCAAGAATTAGTTAGAAGGTGTCAATATAAAGTTCAAATCAAAATAAGTTGAGTATGATCAATATAAGATAGAGATAAATTCTTTGAAGGTTGAGCAATAGCATCTCATAAACAAGATGAGCAAGATGAAGACATATGACAGGTTTGTAAAGAGTAATGAGGCTCTAGATGACATTTTGAGTAGTCAGAATTGTGTTAATGATAATGTAGCTCTTGGTTTAAAGGTTGATCAAAAGGAGAATGCTAATGTGAATAAGAAGGTCAAAATAAAAAACAAAATGAAGACAAATTTTGTTAAACAACCTAACATCATGAGGTATTTTAATGATTTAAATGGTTATTATTTTGCTTGTCATAACATTGGTCACAGAGCAAGTTATTATAGGATGATTTCAAGGAATGAGTTATCATGGGACCATGGGAGGAGTTATGAATCAAGAGGTATGTATATATTTTTTTCTACGGTTGTCACAATATGAGACACATTGCAAGTTTTTTTTCCTAACAGAGTTAGGAGGCCCTCAAGACTTAAAAAGGTATATGGAACTCCTATATTGCATGATAAGATTCAAACATTGGTATAGAAGAAAAAGAAAGTCAAGATTGATCATATTGAGTCCAATGGTCAAAATGGATTATTTGATAAGATAGAGTAGGAATAAAAAGTGAAAGAATGTCAAGAATTTTTTTTATCTACATGTGTTGATAAGGAATTCAAAGAGAAGAATAAGGATGATAAAGTCAATGAGTTGAATGTTGTAATCAAAACTAAATGGATTCTAAGGAGGGACTATTAGTCTCATGAATGTAAGATAGCTAAGGAAAGTGATTTGGAGATCTAGGAATCTCTAGAGTTCATGGAGTTTTGAGAACCTTATGGAAAGGGGTGACTCCATTAGGCCTCATGGAGACACTCATTTGTTTTTAAAAGCATGAGGTTAGAGCCAAAAAAAGATTCATCATGAAAGGATTCTAGGTTATCTATGTTTTATGTTCATGAGGAACCATGACATAAAATGCAAAAGTCTATGTATCATTCTTTTTCAGATTTACTTTTGCCTTATTGTGAGTAGTTTGAGAGTTCAGGGAGTTTGGTATCTTGAGTTATTTATCAAGAGAATGTTTGCCATGGGTGGTTATGATAGTTTTTGAAGATTGTATCCTATATAATGTCTTTGAAATGTAATATTATCTCAGGGGGAGAAAGTGTGATTCCAATAGTTGAAGGTGACCCTTTTTCACTAATGTCAAAGGGAAAGAAATATCAAAAAGGCAAGAAAAGGAAAGAGCTAGATCTGGGAGATGGTTGCCATAGTTTTTTGAGTATGTTTTTCATCAATGACAAAGGGGGAGATTATTCAGAATTTTCATTGATTATTTAGTTTTGGTATTAATGTTGTCATTTATGTCAAAGGTTCTTGTGAAAGTTCATGGTCAAGTAAGCTTTAAAGTATGTGTATGATGAATTCTTATGCTAGCATAGTGAGTGTTGTTGCTATGAGAGAGAGTGTAATCATGGTGAATAAGGTTGGTGTAAGGTAATTATTTTTAGAATTATCATAAGTGGTCTATGGCATGTGAGCAAGGTGTAGAGGCATCAAACAAAGTTTCAAGGTGAGAATACAAGGGTAAGACTTTTAGTCCATGTATGCAACTAGATAAGTCCTAAATCATGTCTGGCATAATGATGTATTATGATTTATTGTCAAGGCATGTGAAGGAGGTATGGAATTATTTAAGCATGATATATGCTATATGTCATGAGATTGATATGTTTAACATGAAATTAAGGTGTTGATAGCATGAAAAGAGGCATGGAGGTCAAGTGCTTAAGTAGCCTAAGACTAGTCATGGCATGTAAAGTCCTTATGAGAAGGTATGTGCATTGGATGCCTAGTATTTTGCATGAAGAGGAATGGTGGCATGGTGATATGGATTTTATTAGGATTGTAAAGGTTATATAAAATTGATATCAAGTGTCTTTGAGGATAAGATGTCTTATGAAGCTTAGTTATGGCATAAAGAGGCCCTGTGTGAAGGCATAAGCTTGTTTACATGGTGAGATAAGGTTATAGAAGTATGTTTGACATTTTTTGAGCATGTGATATGTTTTTTTGATCATGTGAGTGAAGTATTGAGATTTTTAAAAAAGGTTTAAAGTTTATTTCCAGGCCTAATAAGGTGTGAAGACTCAGGTGTAGAAAGCAATGTGGTGAGAACATGACATAATGAGGCATGAGGTTCAATTTACAAGGCAAGTATGCACATGTGATGTGTGTGATAGGTTATACTTGGTGTATTCATGAATTTTTAAGTCAAATTTTGAAGGTTAAGGCAATAAAAATTTCTTTGAGGTCTCTCGAGTGCACAAAATGAAGGATTCTAAACTTGAGAAGTATTTTCTTATGTTAATTAGAAACTCAAACCTCTGCATGGGAGATAATATACTCATGATATATTGGGAAGGTTCCTAAATCAAAATTATAGGCATTAGTTTTTATATTGAGGGGTTATTCTTTATTAATAATTGCTAATAGTGGAAGTGTGTTTAAACCTTTTTAGATCCCTAATATTGACCTAATGTTGAAAATATGATTCAAAAGTGCTCAAGATGGTTTGGAATACTTATGTTAGTGTTTTTATAATATATTTAAATCTCCTAGGTACATCCAAGTAGTGGTGGTTAGAGAGAGGAGAGAGAAAATATGAAGATATAAGCTTATTTCTAAAGAAGTTATAGCTGTAAAAAGTTATATTAGACAAAGTTTAAAAATTGATAAAGGTTGAATATTAAGACTCATAGTTTATGTAAATGGTGGTTTCTATATTTGTTCTCATGATTAATTTTTCCAATTTTTTAATCCAAGATGGCTAGTTGCTAACGTGACAAATGAAGAAGATTAGTGCAAAACCTACATAGTTTGAGAAGTTACCTTTTGGTATGATTTCAGGAAGAATGATGTATTTGAGTGCAAGGTGTTGTTTTTTTGAACTCTAATGTATTATAAATGCTTTTTATAAGGTTTTATGGTCAGTATAAGTGAATAAAATGTGTTCACAAAATGGCTTATCTGTTCAAGATTGGCATGTGAAACTGTAAGTTAAGGAATTGGTCTGTAAGACCAGTATTTGACATTAGAAATTATGATTTTTTAATTTAAGGATGATTTTAATATGTCATAGTATCATTTTAATACCTCAAAATTGAATAAAAGTGTTTACATATGTGGTTGAATTGCAATTCCTTATTACTATATTTTTGAGTATTCTGGTAGTTTTGAGTGAGCAAACTACAAAGTTATTCTCGATCCATTATTGTCTGAGTGAAGTTATTAAAATTAGCTGGGGATGTTCATGAGTTCATGTATTATATGTCAATATGTTTCACTTGTCATGGGAGAGATATTAAAGGAGTGATTTAGCATCATTCTTTCAAGATAGTTTTTGAGGTGTACAAGCCTAATAGGGGCTTTACAGTCTGAACAAAGGATGCAAATTTGACCAATAATGGAAGAGGTCATAATAAGTATTTGGAAAAGTTTTTGAGTGATTTTTTATGGTTAGAGAAGGCTATCTAAATATAACAAGATGAAGTCTCAGCATCAAGAGAGTAAACCTAATGAAGTAGGTCTCCATGAGACCTGAAGGGTAAGTACGACCAATGTTGGTCATTGAGTCAGAGTGTAACAAGTGAATGAAGATGACTTTAAGGTCATAGATATTCTATAAACATGTTTTTTATGTTATATTTACATGACATGTAGGTGATCAAGCATAAGATGGATCAAATAGTGTTTGAGTACATACACACCTAATGTGAACAATGCTAATGAAGTGTTTCAAGTAGTGGTTGGACATAAAGGTATCGTGGACCTAATATGAGCTTAGTTAGGGTAAATTTTAGTTTTATATGAAGTGTTAATTTCATGTTGGATTTTGAAAGTGTTCTTAGGAAGGCAAACTATAATGTGTGACTAAGAAGGCCTAATAGGTCTCCATGAGACCTAAAGAAGGAATGTAGCCTATTGAGTTTTGATCAACCTATGATTATGATTTATTATTTTTATAACATGTCCTAATGCTCATTATGTGGAAAATATAAGTGGGAAAGTATGTGTGGTTGACCAAGAGGTATATGAGCAAGATGGTTGTATAAATACAAGGAAGTCTTAGGCCTATTCATGTATGTTTTTATAAGTGAATGAGAAAGAAGATTTATGAGAATAAGGAGGTCATGTTTACCATCAGAGGGGTGAAAAGTATCTATATTGAATATCTAATAGTAGATATAAATATGAACATCAATTCCATATAACCTAATTAGTCTTAAAGAGACCTAGTTGAGTGAAGAGGCCTAGAAGGCAGTTTGAGAGGGATACGAGTGTGAAAAGTGGAAGAGGTTTTCATCATAAATTGGTTGAGAAACATATTATTCTAAATATCATAAAATAAATTAGGTGTATGAGTTGGTTTTTATTCATCTAGGGGTTTGGTGCTTCCCTGGAAGTGGGTGCTTTTTATAGCCTAGTCAAGTGGGTGTTTAGCTAGTTGGGGTTGGTGATCCATGCAGAATTGGTGCTTCACTAAATCTTGGTTTTTGTCTTATAGTACTATACTCCATTTATAAATATTAGTGGGTTTTCTTCCCCTTGAGGTTTTCCCACATATATGATGTGTAATATTATTTCATGCTCTTGTATGGATACTTATACTTGCTAGATCGAGCAAAAGATTGAATCAAGCCTAAAAGATTGAAGGTGATCTTAAGAAACATAGGAATTATAGTGATAAAAAAGAAAAAGAAAATATGTATGATGAATTCTAATATGATGGTGAAGAAGGAGAAGCTGAAGTAGACCTTGAAGCTGAGATCATAAGCACCCTAGATCAATTGAAGCATCAAAATAAGAATATTAAGGATCTCATGAATTAATTATAAGGTGTCAATAAAAAGTTTAGATAAAAATAAGATGAGTATGATTAGTTGAAGATAGAGCTATATTATTTGAAGGTTGAGAATGAGCAGCTCATAAACAAGATAATCAAGATGAAGACCTATTAGAAGTTTGAAAAGAGCACTAATGCTCTAGATGACATTTTGAGTAATCAAAAGTTTTCCAATGATAAGGTAGGTATTGGTTTCAAACTTGATCAAAGGGAGAATAAGGAGAATGCTAATGTGAAAAAAAAGTTCAACCTCAAGAAAAAAATGAAGACAAATTATATTAGATATCCTAATGCCATGAGGTATTTTAATTTTTTAAATGGTTATTGTTTTTCTTGCCATAATTTTGGTCATAGAGAAAGTTATTATAGGATGATTTCAAGGAATGCATTATCATGGGACCATGGAGGAGTTATAAATAAAGAGGTATGTACAAAAAAATTGTTTTCTATAGTTGTCACAATATGGGACACATTGTAAAATTATGTCTTAATGGAGTTATAAGGCCCTTAAGGGTGAAAAATGTATATGTAACTCCTAGAGTGTATGAGAAGAGTAAAAAATTAGTATGAAAGCCAAATAAATTCAAGACTAATCATATTGAGTGCAATGGTCAAAATGGATTATTTGTTAAGATAGACCAAAGATCAAAAGTGAAGGAATGTCAAGAACACTTGTTATCTACATGTGTTGACAAGGTAGTCAAAGAGAAGAATAAGGATGACAAGGTAGATGAGTTGAATTCTGAAATCAAGCCTAAATGGATTATAAAGAGGGACTATTAGTCTCATGATCTCAAGATAGCTAAAGAAAGTGATTAGGAGATCTAGGAGTCTCCTAAGTTCTTGGAGTTCTGATAACCCTATGGAAAGGGGTGGATCCATCAAGCCTCATGGATACACTCATCTATTTTTAAAATCATTAGGTTGAATTCAAAGAAGGATTCA
Source organism: Torreya grandis (assembly GCA_037957365.1). Classification (NCBI taxonomy): domain Eukaryota; kingdom Viridiplantae; phylum Streptophyta; class Pinopsida; order Cupressales; family Taxaceae; genus Torreya; species Torreya grandis. Next base: position 79,130 of record JARHVA010010950.1, on the reverse strand, counting down.
TCTTGCAAGTATTCTAGGTTGTCTATGTTGAAAGTTCATGAGGAACCATGGAATGGAATGAAAAAGTTTGTGTGTAATTATTTTTTATATTTACTTTTGCATTGTTGTGAGTAGTCTAAGACTTTAGGGAGCTTAGTATCTTTGGGTTCTTTGTCAAGAGAGTGTTTTCCATGGGTGGTTGCCATAGTTTCTAAAGATTATATGACATCTAGTGTCTTTGAGAGTTAAAATCAGCTTAGGGGGAGAAAGTGTGATTCTAATAGTTATAGGTGACCATTTTTAATTAATTTAAAAGGGGTAGAAAGATCAAAAAGGGAAAGGAAAGGTAAGATCCAGATCTAGGAGGTGGTTTCCATCAATAGTAATTACCATAGTTTTTTGAGTAAGTTTGCCATCAATGACAAAGGGGGTTATTGTTGATAATCTTCATTGATTTTCAATTTTTGGCATTAATTTTTTCATTAAAATCAAATGTTTTTTAGAAGGTTATTAGTCAAGTAAGCTTTGAGGTATGTGTATGATGAATTCTTATGCTATCATAGTGAGTGTTGTTGTTATGAGAGAGATTGTAATCATGGTGAATAAAGTTGATATCAATTTTTGTCAAATTATCATAAGTGGTGTAAGGCATGTGATCAACGTGTAGAGGCAAGGAGAGTTTTAAGGTGAGCCTATAAGGGTAAGACCTTCAGTCTAAGTCTGCAACTAGACAAGTCTTAAAACCTTCCTAGCCTAATGAGCTATTATGATCTATTATCAAGGCATGAAAATGATGTATGGTAGAATTTAAGCATGAGAAAGGTTGTATGGAATGAGAGTCATATGTTGAGAATGATAGTGAGGTGTTGATAGCATGAAAATATTCACAGAGGTAAAGTGCTTAAGTAGCCTAAGACTAGTCATGGCATGTAAAGTCCTTGTGAGCAGGTATGTACATATGATGCCTAGTATTGTGCATGAAGAGGCATGGTGGCATGGTGATTTGGATGTTATTAGGATTTTAAAGGTTATAAAATAATTTTATAAAGTGTTTTTTAGGATAAGATGTCTTGTGAATCTTAGTTATGGCATGAAGAGACCCCGTGTAAAGGCATAAGCTTGGTTTCATGGTCAGATAAGGTTTTAGAATGATGTTTGAATTTTTTTGCATGTGATATGTTGTTTGATCAAGTGATTAAAGTATTTAGAGATTTAAAATAGGTTTAAAAGTTAATTCAAGGCCTAATGAGGTGTGAAGACTTAGGTGTAAAAAGAAAGGTGTTGAGAGCATGATCTAATGAGGCATGATGTTTAGTTTTTAAGTCAAGTATGCATAGGTGAGCTTTTCAAAAGAGTGATATGTTTTTACAAGTGTATTAATGAATTTTTAGGTCAATTTTTAAGGTTAATTTAATAAAATGTGCTTTAAGGTCTCTTAAGTGCATAGAATGAAGAGTTCTCAATCTGAGAAGGATTTTCTTGTGCTCATTAGCTCATCAAAAATCTACATGGGAACCTAAGATGTTCATGGTATATGGGGAATGGTCTTAGATCAAAATTATAGGAATTAGGTTTTGGGTTGAGGGGCTATGATTTATGAAAAATCATTAATAGTGGAAGTGTGTTTAAACCCTCTTAGAACCCTAATAGTGACCCAATGTCTAAGATATGATTCAAAAGTGATTAAGATGGTTTGAATGATCAATAAAGTGTTTGGATATTATAGTGAACTCTCCTAGGTACCTCTAAGTGGTGGTGTTTAGAGAGGGGAGAGAGAAAATATAAAGATAAAATATTATTTTTAAAGAGGTTATTATTGACCAAATTCAACCTTATACGTTAAATTAAGACCCTTATAAGTAAAAATTGATTTTTAGGTGTTTTAGGGGTACAAGACATTATTCATAAAGGTTTATTATTGGTCATTTAGTGGATTTCATGTTATATTAGCCTTAGTCATTATTATTTTTAGTCCTTATATCATTTTGAGACATTTTGAAGTAAAAAAGGGGCCTTTAATGACTTGTACAACCTCTATGGGAAATGTGAAGGTTATAAAAGGTGATTTCATTCCTCATGTGTCCTCATATGTTTTAATCAACTATTGGTAACTGAAAGTGGTAAGTTCTTCAAAAGAAAGGGTAGGTTTCTTTAGAAAAGAGAAGAGTTTGGCACTTGTACAACCCACAAGGGAGTGTGATAGATGGGATAAGGTTAAAGGATGTCTCTTCATATTCCTAAAGCTCATTTACATGTTTTAAACATTCTAGAAGTGCCATTTTTGAGCCAGAACTATTCTACTCCTTCACTCATTTAGACACATAGAACCCATCAACAAGTTTATACTTGGTATGGCCAGTAGGGGAGGTTATAGGTCAAATTACTTTGGGAGTTGAAATTAAAATTAGAGAGATTAATTTAAATAAAAAGAGTTTGAATAATGGTGGACTATTATTTATTAACCATCCTCATAAATTTGACTATGTTTTTCTACTTGCTAATATGTGCACCTTGTACGTTTTGATCTTATTTGGATGATTCCATACAATCCAATTTTTGAGATTGGTTATAGATGATGTTTAATCAATTATATAATTTTATCCATGTTTTTTTTCTCATTATTAGTTGATTTTATGAGCCAACCAACTTAGTTTACAAGGAGAAGTGAAGAAATGAAGTTGCAATTATTTTTTCGAATCGCTGGAGGTTTTTATTGTATTATGGTTCCAAAATAAAGTGAAGTGATATATTATTTCTCATATATGTATTTTATTCATATTATATTCCAAATAAAACTTCAAGAACCACTTCAAGATCCAAGAAATAAATTCAAGTTAGCAAACACCCACCTATAGTAGTTATAAAGTATGCCACTTCTTGGGGAAACATGAAATGTGAGTTTGAGCATTCTCTAAGGTTAGGAGGGCTTGAACATGGTTTTAAAAACTTATTAAGAGTGTTGATAATATTTAATTCTTTTGAAACCTCAAGGATACCTTCCAAGAAAACTTTTGACACTTTGGGACAAATTCCCAAAACTATCAAAATAAAGGTCCATGGTCTTTTTTGAAGTTTCTTATGCAGAGTTGCATTAGTTTCTAGAGCTTCCAAGTACATTTGTTTTTAATCTCCCATATAGGTATATCAAATTTAAAAATAAGAGAGGTGTTTTATTTGAGGAGAGTGGATTTCAAAATCCCTAAAGTTACTCTTTGAACACTAAAATTCTATAGTGTTATCTACAACAAGATGAGTTGATAACAAGTTCTAGGCCTAATGAGTGGATTTGGTGATTAAGACTAGGTTGGAATGTCTTATTTCACTAAATAACAAATAATTTCCATGGAAAAAATAAATGAGGTATATTTAGGATGGTTTTCACTCACCAAAGATGAGTTAGTCCATATAAATGGGTTAAACACAATCACCTACAACCAACTTAGTGCTCTGACTTGAGAAAGTGTTCACATTGTAGAGTATGAAATATAGTGGAATTATTAATAGGATTCAAGGGGTATATGATGATTATAAATATCCAATAAGGATTTAAGTGTCAGATTATTAGTAACTTTAAATTTAAAATGGCCTTCAAGGCTAGCCAATACCTACAACCACACTACATCCTTTAAAGCCTAACCCAAGGTTGTAAGACTAGATCATGTTTTCATGATTTTTATAGTTAAAATTAGTGGAAAGGACCATTATTTACCTAAAGGATCACTATGAGGACTTTATATGCAATTATTTTAGTCTCATTGACACCTACATACATCTTTTTCATCACAAATGCACACTTATAACTGACTATAAGAGCACATAGTCTGAGATGGAATCACTAAGGTTGGAAGATATGATATGTTTTAAAATGATTAATTATATCATATAATTATATTTAAAATTTTAAGAGAATAATATCCACCTATAGAGTTTCATCTTTCCCAACACAGTTGACTATGTTGATTGAGAAAGGTAGTGAGCATAAAGAGTGATGATTTTTAGTGTTGACACTGTCTAGAAATGAAAAAATAGGTCAAAAATAATGCATGAATATAATAATAGAATATAAATTGCTTTTTAAACATTTTATAAAGCCTATTCATGTAGATGTACCTAAAGGTTCCTTTGTAAACACAATACATAGTCAACAATGATAACACAGTCCTATTTTAGGGGTTATTTTAGAGAGATAAGGTGTTTGAGGACCAATTAAAGGAGGAAAAGCTTGATTTTAAGTATAAGGAGTCATTGTGACCTGATTTATATGTATAAACACTAAATTTACCATTAGATAGAGGGTAATACCCCTCAGTTCTATCTTAGAGGTAGAATACTCTTGAGGAACAACAAGCCTATCCAAAGAGTATGAAGAAGGATAATGTAAGTCAATGAGTTAAGGGATGATAGATCATTAAGGGAAGATTTTGATATTTAATGAGGCCATATAATTTTTTTTCAAGCATATTTAAAGGGATATAGATGGGTATCACATAGTCCTTATGAAAATCTTGTATACACAGTCCACTTGACACAAGTCTGTTTGGGATATTGAAGAGGTTAGGGCATCTTGAGACCTGATAAAGGAGTAAAAAATTGCATAGATGATCATAAAAACTTATATAATACTCACCAATACAAAATTGGTATTTAAAAATATGTTAATTACCCTTTATTTTATCTTAGATAGAGGGTACTTGTTTAGGTTCATAAACTGGCAAGTTTGAGAAAAGCTGATAGATGGATAGACTAGGAATTGAGTGGACCTTTATATGAGATGTAGGAGGTTTTATAACACCTATGTTAACATAAAAAAACAAGAAATAAAATATGAAGCTTAACAAGGTATCCCAGACCATCAAGTTCGTAAGTAGGCCCATTGGGCAGGGTTTTAGCCTAAAGCCAAATAGTAGATCAATGACATTTCCAACCTTAGTAATAGATTAAAATGGACTATGAAATGTTTTTAGAGTCATTTAATGGGTTTTAAATATATTTTTTTAATACATATCTAGGATAATCCATTTTGGTCTTTAACGTGTAGACATGCCTAGTAGGCCTAGAAGCCAAATGGGGAGTCACTCTCACTTTTCACACGAGGTGAGAATTATAACCTATTAAAGAATGTTTTTGGGGTCATAAAAGATGTGTTAAAGCTATTGGGATGTATTTTAATCACAAATAAATCCATTTTCAGTCTCAATAAAACCTCATACCTATGTAAATGGATGAAACAAACTCAAATAAGCACTTTGAGTGCCCATATGTTTCTTGATGTTTTGTTTGGGGGCCAAAAAAGTTTAGAGGAGTTATCAAAAGTCCTAAAAAACCTTCTTGGGGAATTTTTTTTCAAGTTTAATGTTCCATAATTAATAATGAAGCTTAAGAGGGTAAAATAAGTTTAAAGTCTTACTAAACCCTTTGAGTGACCAGTTTGGATAAATGGAGATGGAAAGATACTCTAATGACATAGATTGATTAGGATGATGATTGGAGGTTGTAGAATACTCAGTCAGGCTACTCCCTATATGTTTGAGTTGTACCAAATTGTATGGACAAGGTACATAACAAGGTATTTTTGACAATTTTGTATGTTTTGTAGGTTCTAAGAAGAGTCTAAAGATGAAAAAAACTTTGGGAGAAGGATTAAGACTTAGGATAACTCCTCATGTCCATTTTATTATTTATAATAACTTATAAGTGTTCCAACAAATAGCTTCATCTTAGCCAATCAAAACTGACATAGTGACCAAGCTAGTGAGAAGGGTGGAAAACTTCATGTGAGCTAATTTTAAGGTGTCCCTAATGCCTCTAAGTCCATGGAGGATCTTCAAACATGTAATTAACTCCCTCTCATGTATTATCATGGAAAATTTATGATTTTTAAAAGGCCAAATGTGTAAGGTACATGAAAGAAGAGTTTTTAGACTATAAATGGTAATGGCACATTCCCAGATGATTCTAAGGACTAGGAATACAGCCAATTCATGGAGAGGAATTTAAAAAATCATTCACTCTCATTCTGATCATCAAACCTATCCCTATTTAGTTTTTGGATGTTCAAATAGAGGTGAATAATTAAGGTAGTTTTATGAGATAAAATGAGAACTTTCATGCCACTTTGCAAGAGTTTCCTGACTTGGAAAGCCACTTGTGCTTCCTAACCTTGCATGGTTCATTTAAAACCCTCTTATAATTCATAAGGAACTAATTTTGTCAGATTGACAAGTAATTTTATAATTCTATATTAACTAGACATTTTGGCCTTTGTAACTTATGCTCCACCTAAGTATGATGAATCCATGCTCATTTGCATAACATTTAATCAATAAGACTACTAATTTTTACCTCTTCATCAATATTCATATTTTGTTTTACCTATATGATTGGTCTTTCTTAGTGATAACTATGATTTCCTTATCATGTTGTTTCATTCTTTCATCCTATTTGTAGTTGGAAAGTTTCTTCTTGTAAGGCATGTGAAGTATTCTAGGAAGTGTCAAGGTTGAGTGAGTTAGTATATTAACTCATGCCATTAAAATCCTCTTTTATATTCCTCCTAGCCTAAACATTCATCCATAACCTCATAATGTAACATTGATGTGAGAAAATGATAACTGGAGAAGTTTATGTTTGGTTAGTCTCTTGGTTTCATGTGTAACATGTAGTTGGTTAGAAGTTATCAACTTATTTGGTGTATCACCTACCTTATAATATTTTTCTTTAAGTTTTCTATCTCCCTTTTCCCTCACAAAGTTTAGGTGTAGTAATGATCCAAAGTAGTACATCAAGGGAGCTAGCCCTATCTATAGATTCACCTAATTCACAGGCTACCCACAAGCCTAGAGGTGTTTTAATTATGCCACTTGGATGAGGAGAGCTGAGACATCTCCTTAAAGGGTGAAAATCCAAGTGGTAATAGTTTTTGGCATATCTAGTGGGACTCTTGGTCTAAGAGGTCAAAAGTTTTTTAGTGTTGTATTTCAATAATCATCCTTTGGAGGCATCTATCTAAGGATCAATGGTAACTCCAAAGTTACATCAACTAGTTAATCAACCTAGGTATTCCTTTTTAATATTGTTAATAACCATTCCTTATGTTCTTATTTCTTAATGAAGTTATATGGCTGACCTTGGTGTTGATTACTATTTTACATAAGTTGGAAAGACATTTTAAGCTTATGGCAATCCCCATTATCCTTTATATTATCCTTAATATCTCAAATAATCTTCTTACCATCTCCAACATGAATATTATAATCCTTGGCATGAAGTGTATCAACCCTATAACTAGCCTTCTCAATATATTTCTCCTCTTAGTCAACCTAGTCACTTCTCAAGTCAATCCATTTCCACTTTTAAACAAACACTTTTGGGATATGAGAAGTATATGTTGGATCTTGATACTCAAAGGGGATATGTTCTAGATGTTCCTAATCATTTCATTCATAACATGAGAGATGCATTAGTGCTAGTAAAAAGAGAGTGGTCACCTATAGAAAGAGCCAATTATAAAAGGATTATATGTGAGTTGCTAGATGTGAGTGGCTTGGTTTCATCGCTAGAAGATAGGCTAAAATTTTATGAGAAGCAACGTCACCAAACCTATCATCCTTCATATCCACTTCCACAAGATTACTATTAGTCCTACATGGTTCCCACTCATGAACATAATCAAGCTTATCAAACTAATATGTTTCCCAATTAGTTGGAATAGAGTTGAAAAGATAAACCTTGTTTTTGAAGCTAATCTTGATAAGTAGATTGAGTTGGATAATATGTAAATGAATTAGTCCATCTTATTAGTAAAGAAAGTTGAACCTGATCTCTCATTTCCCTCTCCCATTACATCCTCACCTCAAGAAAATACCTCTAGATATGAGATTCTAAGTTAGAGATAAGGTGGAAAATCTAAGCCTAAGTAGATTCCAAGTTTTTTGAATACTTCATCCACTCCTAAAGTTTCATCACTACCTCAAGAAGATACTCATAATCCTAAGATCCTAAGATAGAGTAAGGTAGTGGAAACATGGGTAAAGAAAGAAGTTAAAAGCTTAAATAAGGAGTGTGAAGTTGAGAGAGAGCTTGATCCTATGCTATACACTCCCACCCTTCCTTAAGAGAAATCTTGTCTTTCATGTCATCCCTCTTGTAATCCTTATCCTCATGATGATTATTATCAAATTAAAGAGAGACTTTTCAAAGAGAACATATCCAATCAAATTAAAGTGGTAGAGTAAAGGATGAAATTTCTAAGTCAATGTGTGATGGAAGGTTTAGAGCCAAAAGAAGATCCTATGCTCAAACACACCCCATCTACTCCTCAAGAGAGTCCTCAAGATAAATAAGATGTGAATAAAGTCATTTTAAAATTGAAGGAAGTAAACTAAGACATTTTAGTCCAAGGTCTACCTACCCTTCCTCAAGATCTCCCAAAAGAATACCCTAAAATACAATTTCAATCTAATTTTGAGTCATATGTTCCACCTCCACCAACTAGTTCATCTTGTCCTCACCCCATCACCCTTTGCCATGATGAACCTATGGTATGGGGATCTAAAGAGGATAAATTGATTGAGGAAAATTAAGAACTCTTGCTTGTGGAAAGTGTAGCTCTTTGGAAGAATCATTGGGCTAAGTCACATGATTACAAGATGGCTAGTCTTGGCATCACTAAAAAGGAGAAGGAGATGTAAGATCTTGAATACCTTGAGAAGAAAGATCAAATTATGATAAATTAGATATAGTTTGAAAGCCCTCAAGAGGTCCTAAGTGTTGAAGAAGATGTGTATCCTTACATTGAGTCTTCTTGTTTGGTTGATGATGAAGAATACCTTCCTTATGTGTTAAAGAAGAAATCTTGGATGAAGTATTTCTGGATTATAAAGAAGAGGATGAAGGATCTTCACTTGTTGTTCCCCTTCATGATGCTGGTCAAATAAAAGATGAAGACTTATGGTAGCAATTTGAAAAACTTTGCAATGAGTTTGAGTATCTCAAGGGGTCTACAACTTTCTTATAGATGATTAAAAGTGATAGTAATTAAGATGGAATCTTTTAAAATGTCATAAAGGAGACAAATAAAATTTCTTGTCAACCTTTGGAGGTCAAAATAAGCTTTTATTGGCCTCAATCTTCTAATGAACAAGAAATGACTCCTCTTAAAATCATGCCTACAAAGAAGATGCAAGTTGATCATGAGATGAAGAGTGGGCAGCAATATAAGGTATATATATAAGGATAAGAGGAATAATTTTACATTGGTAACCTATTTGAAGATGATCTACTTGAGAGCATAGAAATTGAAGTACCAAGAAATATGTCTGATCTATCAAGTATTCAATCCAAAGAGAAACATGCTTGGTACCATGATTCATGTCATGAAAAATGAGATGCAAGAAACTTTCCTTTTGATCCTAGAAAAGGAGTTATGATTAGTTTCTAGTTGTGAATAATAGTTTGATTTTTTATTCCCATAAGTGCCTTGAGCACATGTTTTTGTTTTGTTAGTGTGTTTGATTTTTTTTTGTGTATCCTTTGTTTTATGTGGTTGAGGTAGTAAAGTGGTCTTGTCTTGATCAAAGCTTGTGGTCAAAGGTATCCTTAGTTTTTTTTAGACTTTATATGACTCCCTAAGCCCAATGGACTGATAAGGCTACTGGTCTAGTTAGTATAGCAGTCATACTACCCCTATGAGTCATTAATTTGCTAAACAAATTTGACCCTACAAGTCAAAATTAGGACCCATATAGGTAAAAAAATTATTTTTATGTGTTTTATGGGTCTAATATATTATTTATAACGGTGTATCATATGTCATTTAATGTGATTTCATATTATATTAGCCTTAGTCATTAGTCTTTTTAGTCCTTATATCATTTTGAGTCATTTTAAGATTCAAAAAGGGGCATTTAATGACTTGTGTAGCCTCTTTGGGAAATGTGAACATTATAAAAGTTTATTTAAAACCCCATTTGTCCTCATATATCTTTTTTTAAAATTTGTTGGTAACTAAAAGTGGTAGGTTCTTCAGAAGAAAGGGTATTTTTCTTGGGAAAAGAAAAGTTTGGCACTTATACAACCCAAAAGGGAGTGTGACACATGAGATAAGGTCAGTGGATGTATCTTTATATTCCTCAAGATTAGTTACATTTTTTAATTGATTTAGAAGTGTTGTCTCTAAGCCAAAATAGTCTTACTCCTTCACTCTTCTAGACACACAAAACCAATCGATAGGTTTGTACTTGGTATGGACAAGAGGGGAGGTTACATGTCAAATGAATTTAGGAGGTAAAATTACACTAAGATAGATTAATTTAAATAAAAATAATTTTAATAATGATGGCCTATGCTTTATAAACCATCCTCATGAAGTTGACTATGTTTTTCTACTTGTTAATCTATGTACCCTATATGTTTTGCTTTTCTTTGGATGATTCTATACAACCCAATTACTAAGATTGGTTCCAGGTGATTATGACTCCACTATATCATGTCATACATTTTTTTTTTCACATTTGGAGTTGATTTGATGAGCCAATCAACTTATTTTTCAAGGATAAGTGAAGGAATAGAGTTTTAATCATTTCATCCAATTATTGGAGGTTTATTCTATGTTATGGTTCTAAAATTAAGTGAAGTGATATATTATTTATAATATATGTATTTTAATCATATTAAATTTTAAATCCAACTTCAATAACCACTTCAAGAGCCAAGAAAGTAATGCAAGTTAGAAAACACCCACCTATAACATTTCTATAGTCTACCACTTTTTGGGGAAACATGAAATGTGTGTTTCAGCATTATTTGAGGTTTGGATGGGTTTAAAATTATTTAAAATGATTTTGAATAGTGTAAATAATATTTAATTCTATTGGAACCTCAAGGAGACCTTCCAAGCAAATTTGTGGCACTTGGAACACATTCCAAAAACTATCAAAATAGAGGTTCAGGCCCTTTTTTGAGGTTTCTTATTTAGAGTTTCATTAGTTTATAGAGATTAAAAGTAAAATTATTTTAAATATACAATATAGGTATATCAAATTGAAAAATAAGAGAGTTTTTTGAGTTTAGGAGAGTGGTTTTTAAATTCCCTCAAGTTTCTCTCGGAACACTAAAATTTCATAGTGTTATCTACAACAAGATGAGTTGATAACAAGTTCTAGGCCTAATGAGTGGATTTAGTGATTAATAATAGGTTTTAATGTCTTGTTACACTAAAAAACACATAATTTTCTTGGAAAACATCAATGATTTACATGGAGGATAGTTTGCACTCACCAACCTATAACCAACTTAGTGTTCAGACTTGAGAAAGTGTTCACGTTGTAGATTATGAAATATAATGGCATAATTAAGAGGTTTCAAGGGGTATATGATGAATATAAATATCAAATAAGGATTTGAGTCTCATATTATTAGTAAATTTCAATATGAAATGGCCTCCAAGGCTAGCCAATACCTAAAACCACACTACCTCCTTCAAAGCCTAACCTAAGGTTGCAAGACTAGATCATGTGTCTATGATTTGTATATTTAAAAGTAGTGAAAAGGACCATTTATGACCTAAAGGATCATTAGGAGGAGTTGATATGAAATTATTTGAGTTTAATTATCACCTACATGTATCTTTTTCATCACAAGTGCACACTTATAGTTGACTATAAGAGCACGTAGTTCGAGATGGAGTTTTGAGATGGAATCACTAAGGTTATAAGATATGAGATGTTTTAAAATGATTAATTATATTTTATGATGATGTGTAACCTTTTAATATAAGAATCTCCACCTATAGGGTTTCATGTTTCCCAACATAGTTGACTATGTTGACTGAGAAAGGTAGTGAGCATAAAGAGTGATGATTCTTAGTGTTGGCATTATCTAAACATGGAAACACATTTATAAACCATTATGAATATAATAAGATACTCTAAGTGGGTTTTTAAACATTTTATAAATCCTAATCATGCAACTATACCTATAGGTGCCTTTGTAAACATAAGACATAGTCTTATTTTAGGGGATATTTTAGAGAGTTTGAGGTGATTGAGGACCAATTGAAGGAGTCAGACCTTAATTTTTAGTATATTTATTCTTTGTGACCTGAAATATCTATAAAAACACTCATTTATCCATTATATAGAGGTTAATACTGCTCAATTCTATCTTAGAGACATATCACTCTTGAGGAACAACAAGCCTATCCAAAGAGTATGAAGAAGGAGAAGGAAAGTGGATGAGTTAAGGGGTGATAGATCACTAAGGGAAGACTATGAGAGTTAATTATTCCATTTAAAGTGTGTTAGAGAATTTATAAATGGATCTAAATAGGTATCACATAGTCCTTATAAAAATCTTGCATACACACTCCACTTGACACAAGTCTGTTTGGGATATAGGGTTTCATGTTTCCCAACATAGTTGACTATGTTGACTGAGAAAGGCAGTGAGCATAAAGAGTGATGATTCTTAGTGTTGGCATTATCTAAACATGGAAACACATTTATAAACCATTATGAATATAATAAGATACTCTAAGTGGGTTTTTAAACATTGTATAAATCCTAATCATGCAACTATACCTATAGGTGCCTTTGTAAACATAAGACATAGTCTTATTTTAGGGGATATTTTAGAGAGTTTGAGGTGATTGAGGACCAATTGAAGGAGTCAGACCTTAATTTTTAGTATATATATTCTTTGTGACCTGAAATATCTATAAAAACACTCATTTATCCATTAGATAGAGGTTAATACTGCTCAATTCTATCTTAGAGACATATCACTCTTGAGGAACAACAAGCCTATCCAAAGAGTATGAAGAAGGAGAAGGAAAGTGGATGAGTTAAGGGGTGATAGATCACTAAGGGAAGACTATGAGAGTTAATTATTCCATTTAAAGTGTGTTAGAGAATTTATAAATGGATCTAAATAGGTATCACATAGTCCTTATAAAAATCTTGCATACACACTCCACTTGACACAAGTCTGTTTGGGATATTGAAGAGGTTAAAGGGTCTTGAGACCTGATCAATGAGTCAAGCCTTTCATAGAGAATCCTCACCATTTATAGAAGCCTCTTTAATACCTACTTGGTCTATAAAAATAGGGGAATTACCCTCTATTTTTCATCAGATAGAGGTTACTTCGCTAGGTGCATAAACTCACAAGTTTGAGAAAAGGTGATAGATGGATATATGAAGAGTTGAGTAGACCAAGTGTGCAAGGTGAATGAAAATAAAAACATTTACATTAAATATGGTTATGGATAATTACCAAATGATTCCATAGGACTAGGAATAAAACCAATTAATGGAGAGGCATGTCTGAAAGCCTTCCCTCTCATTCTAATCATCATAACTATCCTTAGTTAGTTTTGGGATGTTCAAATATAGGTGAATAATAAAGGAGGTTTTTTGAGCCAAAATGAGAAATTTCATGCCTCTTTTTAATTTTCATGACTAGGAAATCCACTTGTGCTTCTTGACCTTGTATGGTTCATTTCACACACTCTTTTCATGCAAAAGTAACACTTTTTCTCATCTTGACAAATGCCCTTATGACCTTTAGACTTCTCTCTTCTCCTTTCTCTCTCAACTTCTATAAGAAATAAAAATTTTGGCCTTTATAACTTATTTTCTACCTAACTATGGAAAAGCCTTTCTCATTTACATACCATTTGATCAATAAGACTACTAATTTGTACCTCTTCATGATTATTCATATTGTGTTTTACTTAGATGATTGATCTTTCTTAGTGATAAATATGGTTTCCTTATCATGTTGTCTCATTATTTCATCATATTTTTAGTTGGAAAGTTTATTATTGTAAGGCATGTGAATTATTCTAGGAAGTGCCAAGGTTGAGTGAGTTAGTCTATTCACTAGTGCCGTTCAAGTCCTCTTGTCTAGTCCTTCTAGCTTAAACATTCATCCATAACCTCATAATGTAACATTGACATGAGAAGATGTAGATTGGATAAGTGTATGTTTGGTTAGTCTCTTGGTTTCATTTGTAACATGTAGCTAGTTGGAAGTCATCAACTTATTTGATGTATCACCTCCCATAGAATAGTTTGATTTTTGTTTTCTCTCTCCCTTTTCCCTCATAAAGTTTAGGTGTAGTAGTGATGTAAAGTGGTACATCAAGGAATATATACCTATCTAGATATTCCTCTCATTCATAGGATACCCACAATCCTATAGGTGTTTAAATTATGTCACTTGGATGAGGAAAGTTGAGACATCTCCTTCACGGGTGCAAATCCAAATTCTAACAATTATTGTAAATACAAAATGTTGTATTGGAAAAAGTTTGAAAATTGATGAAGGTTGAATATTGAGACTCAGTTGATGTCCTTGTTGGTTTATGGATTGGTTCTAGTGTTGCTAACAGGCCTAATGAAGAGGAAAAGTGCAAAACCTAGGTATTTTGAGAAGTTAGTTTTTGGTATGATTTCATGGAATAATGATGAATTAGATAGAATGGTTTTATTTTTTGGTAATTTAATGTCATATACATGATTTTTATAAGGTTTTATGGTCAGTATAAGTGAATAAAATGTGTTCACAAAATGGCTTGTCTATTCAGGATTGGATTATGAGGCTGTAAGTTAAGGAATTAGTTTTTAAGACCAATATTTTCCATTAGACCTTGTGATTTTTTAATTTGAGTATGCTATGAATATTTCATATTATCATTTGAATACATCAAGAGTAGATAAAAGTGTCTACACAGGTGGTTTAAATCCAATTTCTTATTATTGTGTCTTTGAGTATTTTGGTAGTTTGGAGTGAGCAAATTACAAAGTTATTCTTGAGCCATTATTGTCTGAGTGAAGTTTCTCCAAGTAGTTATAAATTTTAATGAGGTCATTTATTATATGTATATATGTTTCATTTTTCATGAGATAGATACTAAATGAGTGATTGAACTTCATTATTACAAGATAGTTTTTGAGGTGTACAGGCCTAACATGGGAGTCTATCCTAAAGAGGGATTCAAAGTATGAACATAACATGAAAATCTACCCAAGCATGGAAAAGTTAAGAATATGTCCTTAGAATGTTTTTTGAATGGTTGGATAAGGCTATTTTTATCCAATAAAATGATGTATCAACATCAAGAGAGCAGACCTAATGAAGTAGGTATCCATGAGACCCAAAGGGTAAGTAAGACCAATGTGGTCATTGAGTTAGAGTGTAAGAAGTGAATCAAGATGACCTTAAAGTCATATAGATTTTTTTAACATTTTTTTTATGTTCTATTTACATGACATGTAGGTGATTAAGCATGCAAGAGATCAAATAGTGTTTGACTACACACAAGCCTAATGTGAACAATGTTAATGAAGTGTTTCAATTGGTGGTTGGATCTAATAGGTGTCACTTACCTAATATAATATTATTTGGGGTATATTTGAGTGTTATATGAAGTTTTCATGCCATGTTTTGAGTTTTAAAGTGTTCCAAGGAAGGTAAAGTGTAATGTGTGACTAAGAAGGCCTAATAGGTCTTCATGAGAACTAAAGAAGGAGTGTAACCTATTGAGTTGTGACCAACTTGAGATTTTGATTGATTATTTTTCTAATATTTCATAAGGCCTATTATGTGGAAAATATAAGTGGGAAAGTATGTGTGGCCAACCAAGAGATATATGAGCAAGAGGCTTGTATAAATATAAGGTAATTTTAGGCCTATTCATGTATACTTTTAGAAGTAAATGAGAAACAAGATTGAGGAGTATAATGAGGTCATTTAGACCATTATAATATTGTATAGGATATATAATGATGATCTAATAGGAGGTGTGAATATGAATATCAAGGCCATATGAGCTAGTTAGTCTTAAAAAGAGTTAGTTGAGTGAAGAGGCCTAGAAGGTAGTTTGAGAGGGATAAGATTAAAGATTTAAAGAGGTACTCATCATCAGTGAGTTTAAAAACATAGTGTTATTTATATGATCAAATAAATTAGGTGGTTTAGTTGGTTTTGAGTCATCTATGGGGTTGATGCCTCCTTGTAAGTGGGTGCTTGTTATAGCCTAGTCAAGTTGGAGCTTGGATAGTTGGGATTGGTGCTTCACTAAATATTGTTTTTAATCTTATAGAATATATCCCATTTTAAAATATCATTAGGTTTTATTCCTATTGTTAATTTGTATTTTCAAGGCTAAATACCAACCCATATAACTCAAAACTTTTCATAATACTGTAATGAGCTTCTTTAGGGTTAAATCTTCTTGTAAAATTATCTATTTTTTCCTAAAAGGGATAATTTTGGTCATTTATTGATATAAATTAGAGTAAAAAATAACTAAAACATAAAAAATTATTTGAAACACTTTTATATTCATGAAATTGCCTTAATCCAATGTTTCATACCTTGAAAATACATTTTCATGCAAGTTTAAGTGTTTAAAAGCCTTCCAAAAGACTCGCACATGATAAATTGGGATCCATAAATATTTAAAAAGGTTGATTAAATTTTTTTAAAATATAATGAATCATGGTATTCCTCTTCATGCCCTAAAATTTGGTGGTTTAATCTTTAAATTTGGAAAATATGCAAGAAAGAGCCATTTTCAATGTATTTGTATGCAAAAGTATGAAATTGAATGGATCATTATTTATAGAAGAGTAATGAATAATGAATATGAGGATATGATATGGATTTAAAAATAATTTTAAGTCAAAAGGATTCCATACAAGCCCAAAATCAGTTCCCTTCAGTCATTTAGCTTGTTTGTACATAGTGAGAACCCTTCAAGTTTGCAGGTGGTATGGCCATGAGAGAAAACACCAAGGTCTAAAATTTCAGATAGAGAAAGTAATCTCAAAGAGATTAAGTTTATATTAAGTTGTTATAAAATTTATGATATCTCCTTCATGAACCATCTCTTTGAAGTCAAGGCACACATTATAGATCCTTCATCCAAGCAAGCAATAATTTTTTTGTGTTTTCTCATCATCACACCATCATGGAAAACAATTTCAAGATTGTGGAGACTATAAAGAATATAATTAACCTTTACATGTAATCCATCAATAATTTTCCACATGTGTGAGATTAAAATATATCTCAATAAGATAAAAGAGTGTAATTATATAATTTACAAGCATATGAAGAAGAATTATATGATCCAGAAGAAAGGGTTTCAAAGTTTTGTTGAATTTTTCTTTGATAAGGTCTCATTCATGTTCATATGTTCCTCATGCATTATTTTCAAATGTTTCATGAATATTCATATCCAAGAATATAATTAATGGCTCTCAAGAGTCCTCAAGAAGTCACTTTTTAGCATATTTTAAGGTTTCTTAGCATTGCTTTAAGATGTTAAAAGGCTCATAGGTTTCAATTTTACCCTCTTATTCTCCTTAAAAGACCACCAAATTGATATTTGTGGTATATAATATTCCTATGTCTGCATAATATATTCAAAGTGGTTTTGACATATTAATTTCATGCTCTTTCCACCTCCATCTTGGTTCATCTCCATCCTCACTATCTTACACTACCACTTATCACTGTAATAAAGATAATTTACACCATCCATTCATGGTTTTAGATATTATCATCCCCACTTAGACTCATCTCCATATCATGAATCCACTACAAGGAAAGAGTCAATGATGTTTAAAAATCTTCATGATCATTCAAGTGTGGTCTGTAGAATCTTGAAATCATGATAAACAATAAAAAAATAACCTATAGCCAATACAACCACAATCAATATTTTATCAAGAAAGTAAAAAAGGAAGGTAGATAGGGAATGTATCTTATTAAATATCTTTGCTCAATATATTTATTTAATGTTATAGTAATTTCAAGGACAAGGATCATTCCCATGATTGGTGACCCTCCCAAGGCCAAAGTCACACATAATCTGTATAGGCATAGTCACCTATAGTTGTCAAGGAAAGACACAACAACTATGAAGATAGGTCATGACATAAGAGAATCCAATGAGGTAAAAGGGAGTGAAAGGACCTTTTGCTATGTAATGACTTTTTTTTATGTAGAAAACAAAGAAGGTAGCTCAAGTACAACATAGGTTTGAAGTCTTGAATGGCTCAAGTAGCACAAGAAGAGACCTATATTCAAATTTTAGGATAGTCATAAAACAAGGAGTGAATAATGTAATGAATATAATTTCAAGGAGGTTGACATTCAAATAAGGTTTTGGGAATATGAAGATCATATCATGACAATTTAAAGACTCTTGAACATCTTTTTACCTGCTGTCAATCTCTCAAAGTCTTAAAACTCTACACATTATATACAAGAGCCTATCTTGATGAACAATCAAGTTAGGAGTAAGAGAGAAGATATGATTTCAATAAGGTGAAATGATGATATGAAGGTGTAAGTTTAGAAAGTAATACATATCCATCATATTCAAATATAATCTAAGGGTAGATCATGAGTGAGAATCACTCCCAACCCAATATGTTTTCAATAAAATTAACATCTATAGTATATTTAGGGTCTATTGAAGTATGAAACTTGAGTCACCAAGTTTAAAACTATTGAAATGGACCTTAAAATGGCATGAATTATAATGAGGTGCATATTAATGTTTTAAGATAACCTAAGATGTTTGGGAATGACATAATATGAAGTTCATTTGAATCTCTACATATTCATTCACACAAAAAGGTCACCTAAAATTTACTCAACTCAAGCCTTTTCTTCAGGTTGGTAAGAAGGATAAAGGAATAATGTTATATAACAAAGTTTTATTGTTCAAATTAATGTTTCTTAGAATTAGATGATTACGAAATGAGGTAAAAGGATCAAATGAGGGACTCCAAATAGTGCTATAGTTTGGGTCAAGCTTAAAATTACAACCTACAACCATACAAATATCATTCCCTCTCACATAGTCATATGCTAACAAGGTGAAAACTCAAAGACAATTCTATTCAAGGAGTGAATATATATATATATATATATATATATATATATATATATATATATATATATATATATAGAGAGAGAGAGAGAGACTTATTAAATTCAAGTAACTAATTGTATATCTTAAACCTTGGTCAAGATCTAAAACACTACCAACTAATGAGGATGATAGTACATAGCCCTGTATGGAAAAAGATACATTACAAGGCCTAAAAACTTTGTAAGAAGAGTAAATATATTTGAGGAAGAGACAATAAGGAAATTTAAAGTAATATTATAAGTATAAAACTAACCAAGTAATGGTTGAATAGTTTCAAAATACATCTACACCTTAAATATATCACCTACAATAAAGATGCACATAGTCACAATGAGGTTCCTTGAGAAGCATGGTATGGTGATAGGTTGCATAAGTATACAAGGTAAAAAATTGAGGATGAGATAACTATAATAGGGATTTTAATGGAATATAAAAATAATTTTATCCATTCTCAAGCAAAACCAAGGTAAAAAAGAATAAAAACTTAGTCTTCAGACTTTAAAGGAGGTAACCTACTAGTAAATTTTGAGAAAATCCACCTATAGTCTATAATATGCATGACCCAAGCATAAAAATTAGTGGGATTGGTCCTTGTGAGTTATAATACCTATATAAAATTAGGAGTGTAAATACTAATATTTTTGTCATAGTAAACCATTTATCTATTGATAGTCATAAAGTAAGCAGGTAGAATTTTTGAAGGGCATATAGGAGTGGTATAGGGTTAGAACTTCATTGGAGTGTGTGATAAGAATAAAAAGGTTATTTTTAGCATCTATACACTATTTTAAAGGTGATAACACTCCAATTTGAAATAAATCCATGCTCTTAAGGGCTAGACCAAATAGGCAGTCCTAAAACCCTACAAGCACACAATCATCCTTTTGATATTTTTCATGAATTTTTTCTTCATTTAATGAGCTTTAAGATAGTGGTGAGGATCATTGTAAACTTTAAGGAACTTATATATTTAATAAATTTGTATAAAACTTGTTTTTATATAGTCCTCAAGCTTCTTCCTACATATATAGTTCTCCATAGCCATTCAAAGCGTATTTTCATCACATAGTGAAATTGATGCAAATTTCACATGGGAACTCATGATTTTCATGGTTGATGAGGGGGTAAATGTAATTAATTGTTATGAAAAGTGGTTTCCCATCATAGGTATTTACATTATGAACAATCATTAAGAATCTATAGACCTCTTAAACCCTTGCAAAACCCTCATAACTACTTGATGGTGAAAAGAAGCTAAAATATGCATCCATTGGGTATGTAATTTAAGGTCTTCTCAACTCATCATATCACCTCCATGACCAATTGGATGGCATGTATAGTATCTCCACTATATAAACTAGGCCAAATAAGGTAATTTTGAGATAAAAAGCAAAGGAATAGAAGTTAATTGCACATTAAAAGTATTTTAAAAGAAATATGGGTCCTAAAATCCATAAATAACACTTCCATAGCCATCATAAAGTGTCATTTAGGTCACTTACATAAGAAAATAGGTCTACAGGTCAAGACAAAGAGTTATTTACATGCAAGGTGGATTAAAATGGCTTGATCAAGCCCATATCATGACTCCAGAGCATACTCTATAGGTTTTTTATGTCCAATATATTTTATAAGAGACTTTGAACTCATCATAAAGTCAAGATATTAAAGAAACTATGCACACACCTTAGTTTATCCTTGACGTCACTAGAT
This sequence comes from Torreya grandis, assembly GCA_037957365.1. Lineage (NCBI taxonomy): Eukaryota > Viridiplantae > Streptophyta > Pinopsida > Cupressales > Taxaceae > Torreya > Torreya grandis. The sequence continues at coordinate 58,486 of JARHVA010010950.1, read as the reverse complement.
AAGGCCATCAAAAGGGAGTAGTGGGAGCCAAATCAAGGTCATGAGGTCACTCAAAATCATCATTAACATCATAATAATCAGGTAGTAAGAGGTATGTATGCTATGTTTGAGCCACAAGGAAGCATTATCATTGATCATCTTGGCCAAAGAACATCATACACTACCTAAAAGGACTATTTTCCTCTCTAGGAGGAGACTTCACATGCTCACCCTAATACATACATTTTGCATGGGATGATGAGGAATTTTAGGGAGTTAAATTTCCTAATACACTAACATTTTGTGTCATTTTTTTAGGCATTCAAGGCTAGGGCTTTATGAATAATCATTAATATTAGAGTTGTTGCTAAAATCTGGATAATGTGAGTGCAATGGAGACATGATCACACGAGATGAAGCAAGTGCACACCACATAGATTCTAAAGCAATTTGAAAATTACACAAGAAGATAAATTGCACAAGACAAAATAGAGAAAACCAAAATCCAATTAACATGAGATGGCCAAAGTGAGGAATACATATAGGAGAGTACGTAACTCCTCCACAAAAGGTGGACAAGGCACCCCAAGAATACACTGTAACTCCTCCATGAAAGGTGGTGACAAGGTGCTAAGAATAAAGAAGTAACTCCCATCAAGGGAGTTACTTATGACATTCTTATGACACCTATAACACATCTATGACACACACCTCCACATAAGCTAGCCTATCCCACAAATGTAGGAAAACTCCATGTATGCACAAGAAATATAATTTCCCTAATTAATAAATAAGGAAAAATAAAAACCTACACTAATACCCCCCATAAGCACAACTTAGGTGGGCAGTGTGCAAATATAAAATGGGTCCCAGAAACTAGGCCTAATGAGGTGCCTATGTACAAATGCAATCTCCCATAAGATAGAGAAAAGGAGAAAACCTATAACCCCCCCCCCCCCCCCCCCCCGCAAAAAAAAAAAGAGAGACATAAAAGATAGAAGAGGCTAGTTGCCTCCCCTGAAGATGATGCTACTACAAATGTAGACTGCACCCTAATAAGAGCTCATAGATGAATGAACTTACTCTCGATGAAAGGTTTGGTGAAGATGTCTACAACCTGCTCTGAAGATTGGCAAAATATCAAGTCAATGACCTGACTATGAATAAGCTAATGAATGAAATGCATGTGAATCTCTATGTGCTTGGTCTACTGGTGCTAAACTGGATTCCTACAAATCTGAATGGTACTCTAATTGTCACAATAAATGATGGTGGGCTACCTAATAGGAATGCCAAACTCAAAAAGTATCCCCTAAAGCCAAATAGCCTTAGTAACTACATTAATAGCTCCCCTGTACTCTACCTCTATGGATGATATAGCAATAACATTTTGCTTCTTGCTAGACCAACTAATAGGACCAAAACCTAAAGAGAAACTATAACCAGAAGTGGACTTATGAGTCTGTGATTCGTCAGCCTAGTCTGAATCTATATATCCAACCAAGTCAACCTCTATGCCAAATTTGTAATGAATCTTGTATCTATGTGAACCCTATATGTAATGCATATCCTCTTAGCTACTTTCCAATGTAGTTCATGAGGTTCTTGCATGAATCTAGAGACAAGTCCCACTATATATGATATGTCAGGCCTAGTGTGAGTCAAGTAGATGAGACTACCAACAAGTTGTCAATACTGAGTGGCATCAACCAATGGTGAAGAATAGTTAGCCTTAAGCTTAACTCCTAATAGAAAGGGAGTCGGAGATGGCTTGTAATCAACCATGTGAAACTAAGCCAATAACTCAAGAGCATACTTAGACTGTGTAAGAGAAATCCTTGAATCTGATTATGAGATCTCGATGCCAAGGAAGTAGTGTAACAAACCCAAGTCTATCATGTCAAATCTATCCTGGAGAGATGCCTTCACCACTAAAATAGCTTATGAAGAATTGATGATTAGAAGGTCATCAACATATAGAACCAAAATCAAGAGCGAGTCATCCTACTACAAGTAGACATTGGGATTAGAATGGCACCTAGTGAAACCTACTATGAGAAGGAAGGAATCCATCTTGGCATACCAAGTCTGAGGGGCCTGTTTGAGGTCATAGATAGATTTCCTAAGTTTGCATACTAAGGAAGAATCTTGAAAAAATCTTAGTAGCTACTCCATGTAGATCTCTTCCTCTAGGTCTCCATGAAGAAAGGCACTCTTCACATCCAAATAATGCACATCCCAACCATGTGCTATGGCAATATCCAAGGTGAGTCAGATAGAAGTCATCTTTGCAATGGGTGCGAAGGTCTCTAAGTAGTCAATGCCTGCCACTTGTGAGAAACCCTTGGTGACCAATCATGCATTGTACTTATTAACTAACCCATCTACTACAAACTTGGTCCAATATATCCACCTACATCGAACCATCTTTCTTCCCTTAGGAAGTGAAGTCAAATCCCAAGTGTGATTTTTGATTAAGGAAGAATATTCTTCCTCCATAGCACTATCCCACTCAGGTACCCCAGATGCCTCTTGAAAAGTTTGTGAATCCAAAATTAAAGCAAAGAAGGCATGTGGATCTCTCTAAAAATCCCCCCTAGTATGTCTGTCATCTACAGGATCACCTGCCCAAGTGCTAGCACTCTCAAGTGTCTGTCTGGCCCAAAGTGGCTTGAAAATGGGTGAGTCAAGTGTTAACTCCTCATCCTCTGACTGAATAGAGGTGGATGACATGGCAACACTATCCTCACTATTTAAACTCAAAGAAGAAGAAGATGTCTCTGGCTCAAGAACTTGCTATGGTTGATCTGAATATGATGAGGAATCATCATGAAGAAGTAGATCTGATGAGGGAGAAGAAGTGTCAAGTGTTGAGTCTCTAGGACTCTCTTGAAAAAGGACACTTCTCTCAATGAACAACTCATGAGTGAATGGATATAGAAGGTGATACCCCTTAATACCATCTAGATATCCTATAAAGATGCAAGGCTTAGACTGATGTTCCATAGCTTTGCAATTCTTCTTTGGAATGTGGGCCATGGCTAAGGGTCTAAAAACCATTAGGTGCTCAACATCAGGTTTCCTTTTATGCCAAGCCTTAAAGGGTGTTATTCCTTTCAAAGCTTTGTGAGGAACCTTGTTTTGAATGTAGCAAGCACAATTGTGGCTTTGGCCCAATACTGTGGTGCTAAGGATTTGGAGTGAATCATATAACTACCCATCTCTTTCAAGAACCTATTTTTGCATTTTATAACCCCATTCTATGAAGGAATGTAAGTGACTATGTGTTACAAATCAATCCCCTCTCTGGTGCAAAATTTCTCAATCCTGATGCTGACATACTCCCCTCCATTATCAGTTTGAAGAACCTTGATGGATTTCTCACTCTATTTCTCAACAAGAGCCTTGAAGTCTAGAAAATTTTCAACCACTTCAGACTTTTGTTTGAGAAATATATCCAAGTGTACCTAGAGAAATCATCAATGAAAGTGAGGATGTACTTGGCCCTTGTGAAATATGGTTTGGGAAAGGGTCCCGATACATCACTGTGGACTAACTCCAAAGATTGTGAAGCCCTCCAAGCTTTGCCTTTGTCAAATTTTGCTTCAAGATGCTTCCCAAGGGAGCACCCATCGCAAAGTCCTTTTGAGAATTGGACACGAGGAAAGCCAATGACCATGTCATTTTTGCAAAGTTGCTCAAGGTAGTAGTAGTTAAGGTGGCCAAACCACTCATGCCACAATTTGCTAACTCCATCTAAATGAGTCAGCAATGCTGTTGGAGAAGAATATGATGTAGAATGTGAGGTGTATAACCTAGCTTGGTGATTTTCCATACCCACTACCACTATAGTATCACTATGCAACTCCTTGATAGCCACTAAATTTGGTGAAAACTCAACTCTCATGCCTCAACCAATGTGAGTGATTTGCTACACTCATAGGAGATTGGTTGAAAGAGAAGAAACACTTAGAACATTATTGAATGTTCCTCCTTTCATTTGAACTGACCCTCTCCCTGCAATAGAAACTAATGTGTCATCACCCAAACTAATTAAAGTCAACTAGTGAAGAGCCCATGTGGTGAGAATTACCCAAGTCAATGAAAACTCAACTAGTGAAGAGCCCATGTGGTGAGAATCACCCAACACAATGACCCATGAAGATGTAGAAGCTATTGTAGCTACAAGGGCCTTGCCCTTTTCTTTCTCCTTACCCTTGCCTTTTGCCTTGGTAGAGTCTTGGGTAGATGAATTATGCTTGATCGACTCAGGAACACCTATGTTATTGTTCTCTAAAAGATGGGTTAGGTGATCTATTTGTTTCTTCATGCATTTGTGTTCATCATGCCCTATATTTTTACAATAGGCACACTTAACCTTCTCCTTCTTAGGTTTAGCATTGGAGGAAGAAGACTCAGTGTTGTTTTTGGTAGGATTGTTGTTTTCTTTCTTCTTCTCCTGGTCCTTTTTCTTTTTCTTCTTCTCCTTTATTGAAGTCTTATCCTTACCATTTCTAGCTATCAAAGCTTGGGGTTGAGTAGACTTCATTTTTCCCATTTGAATTAGCTTATCTTGCTCCCTAGTCAAGTCGGCAATGAATGAATCCAAAGAAGGCATTTTCCATGTAGTGCAAAGGGCACTTTTTATGGCATAGAAAGTGGAGACAAAGACTGAATAGCTTGGACCTAACTTAGCAAGAATATAAAGGATGAGTTGATCATCTTTCTTCTCTATCCCACATTCTTTCAATTGCAATCTAAGGGCCTTAAACTTAGTGAAGAAGACCTGTAGGGTGTCAAAGTTGCTAGGACTTAGACTTATGAGTTCATTTTTGAGCTCATGACCTCTCATCTCATCAAGCTTCCCAAATATGTTTTCTAAGGTGTCCCATATGTCATTGGGAGTCTTGGAGGATTTTAAATGGAAGAGAAGTTTTGGATACACAGATAAGCTCAGTAATCCATAGGCTTCATCACTACAGTTGTACCACTTGACCTTTGCAGCATCAGTGTTGGGTTCTAATTCAGTACCCATGGTGATCCTATACAACCCTTTGATTATAAGAATGATTGACATTTTAACCTTCCATTCATGATAGTTGAAGGGTGTTATGAGTTTAAGTTGAAAAGAATCCATTTTAAGTTGAATTTAGGTGAAGTTGTGTTGATTGCAAGTTGTGAAATTATACAGAAAGGAAAATGAAAGCAAAGATTTGCAAGTTGTGAAAAGAAATCACACCCCCCAAAAATATTGATCCCCTCCCCAAATATGCAAGTACATGCTCAAATGACATTGGGCTTAGCTTAGAATGCATCTTAGAGCAATCAGTGTAATACTAAAGCAAACAGGATGTCAGACTCAGTAAAAAATGCGTCTTGGGAGACCCAAATTTTTGGCACTTTATAAACTAGTGTGTTTTTGATAAATAACAAGCCTACACTATGGAGAATTTAATTACAAACACTTTTGCAAAAAATGGCACCCAAATCCCAGCTACTATTTACAAGATATTAAAGGTTCAATTTTCCCATAAACTAGTGTTTTTGCAAAAAAAGCACTAAAACATTAAAAAAATGCCTATTATGAGAGATAAAGTGGCCTTCCAACCACTCTTCAGATTTGACATAGAATGAGGAATCCAAAGGAGGTTTGTGTGAGGGGGAATTGGCCTCCCACCAACTTGGGCCTCACCCTTCGTCTTTGACAGGCAAAGATACAAGTTTTAAATGAAAACCCCCAAATTATCAAACTATCTAAAAAACCAAATATTCAATCAAATTGACTGGTTTTTGTTTTACAAGTCAATTTTTAACTAAAAAAATTAAAGCAAAGACAAAATGAATGGATGTCAAGTGTCCAAGGGCCCACATGGGACACCAAGCATGGAAGGGGCGCCAAAAAAGCACAGTCCAAAATTTTACTTGTAAAAAAGCCAAAAGAGAAATTTGCAGACCTATTAGATGCCATACGGATGATAGCACCTTGCTGGAAGGAGTGTTGCTATGTGGAATACTGAGTGGAGTGCTGAAGGTGCCTTGAAAATAGAAAAAAAGTCAATTGTTGGAGAGCGCATGGGTCTACAGAAAGTTGGCACTTGGATTGATGCTGAGTGCTGCTCCTCCCTCTGCTGCTCCACACAATAATGGTGCCCAAGAATAAAAACAAAACCAGCACCTGAAGTGAAGACAACAAAGACACCCAAAGGTCAAGGATCCCAAGGAAATGATACCAAAAATGATATTGAAAGATTTTTTTTTAAATTCTAGATCAGATCTAGAAATAAAAAAACAAAGAGAACTCCACTCCTCTTGATTTCAAAATAAACTAAAAGCATAAGTAGACACACGATTACTGGGTTAGCTCTTATATCATATTAGAGTTGTTTCCAAAATCCAGATAATGTGAGTGTAATGAAGATGTGATCACAGAAGATGAAGCAAGTGCACACCACATAGATGCTAAAGTAATTTGAAAATTACACAAGAAGATAAATTGCACAAGACAAAATGGAGAAAAAAAAAATTTGATTAACATGAGATGGCCAAAGTGATGAATACATATAGGAGAGTATGTAAGTAACTCCTCCGCAAAAGGTGGATAAGGCACCCCAAGAATACACTGTAACTCCTCCATGAAAGGTGGTGACAAGGTGCTAAGAATAGAGAAGTAACTCCCATCAAGGGAGTTACTTATGGCATTCTTATGACACCTATGACACATCTATGACACACACCTCCACATAAGCTAGCCTATCCCACAAATGTAGGAAAATTCCATGTATGCACAAGAAATACAATTTCCCTAATTAATAAATAAAGAAAAATAAAAACCTACACTAATAATTAAGAACCCAGAGCACTTTTAAACCCTTGTAAAACCCTACTAGCAGACCTATTTATGGAAAATTATATAAATATGCATTAAAAATAATTGAAACAACCTAATAATACATGGATAATCAATAAAAATATAAGATTTCATGTCCATGACCATTGGTTCTATGGATGTTGAACGGACTTGGTAGAAATAGGTTTTTGAGAGAAAAAAACAAAAAAAGAGAGGTACAATGTAGTTTAAATAAGTTATAATCATTTTTGACCAAATATTGACACTTTTTATTTCTCCTCAAATCATCATATGATCATAAATATTCCTTCAACTTCCCTTGGGAGCTCATCCAAAATAGCCACTCTATAGGAAATGAAGGAAAAACTAACCTAGTCAACTAGTTTGACTAATTTATAGGTGTTGATTTCCAAGTATGACCCATTTCATGATATAAATAACTTTGTCATGTCTTTAATTCATAGTGGGCACCAAACACAAAAATTTTGGCTACTAGGCCAAACTTGGCATAGTAGACCTAGTTAATCAAGTGAAGAAGAATGGCTACTAGGCCAAAGAAGGAGTTAATTTGGAGTTTTCATGCCTCTTAAAATGATACACATGATGTAAAACTGATACTTTATGTCAAATACATGCTTAACTGATCTTTGTGATGATTTAAATGGGCTTTAACTACATTCACATGCATAACTCATCTTGATTTCTAATTTATGAGTTAACTTACTTTAGTAGAAGTTATCTAATCAAAGTGTGGTGTATTATGGTAGAAAATGATATTGGATAAGATAAAGAGGGTCCACCACCTTGTTTTCAATGCTAAAGAGATCATGCAATCAACATGCAAGACACTAGACACAAGGGGAAGTCTTAAAGACTATTGTTTGCAAATTGTAACTAAAATTTGATTTGAGTTAATGTCTAGTTGACTTCTCCTTCTCTCCTCTATGCCACATCGAATAGAGATTCTCTCTTTTTCTATATATTTAGGATTTAGTCCATTTTTTACAATCCCTCTCTTGGGCATGATATAACTCTACCAAGATTGATATTTGTAAACCTCTTGAGATAATAAAATTACTATTTTCATATTCATATATAGAGGTTTAGTGTGTTATATTAGTTTGATTTGCACATGTTTTAGTAATTTATCCCTTGGTAGGTCCTAATCTAACCTAGTTACTATTATTCCATCTTATGAAGGTTATATAAGGTTTTTGATGTTGATTGATTGATATAATAGTGGATATATTGACTCATTAGTCCTTTGAATCAAGCCTTCCATCATTTACCTCATGATTTGATCACTTGATGAGACCTCTATGTGAAATACTATTTCATAATAATCCTTTGGAGTTGTAGGATTCAATTATTTCAATTGATTATTAGTGTTATTTAAGTTCAAATAGAGTGGAAGAAACAACTATATAGGTGTATAACCATCAATAGTGTAGATTTCCATTTCAATAATCCTTCTAACCCTTTTCATCCCAAAAATCACACTAGGTTTTATTAAACTAAGCAAATTAAATATTAGAGGATATATCCTCACAATATAGAGGTCTGGTCTAAGTACATGTGTCCTACACCTTAGACCATTCCAATTTTAGTCTAGGTTTGAAGGAGATCCAAACAATCTACCTTTAGCAGTGTTCAACTTGGGTTGATAATAGTTTTATCACACCTAGTGAGACATAAATCTAGCCATTTTAGTACACATTTATAGCATATTTATTTTTAAAAGTAGTTTCAAGTACTCATATGGTCATCATCTCAAAGGTAAAGGGCAGCTCTTATTCACAAATGCATTTGTATTCATGTGTCTTCTAATATATGGCATCATATGGGAAATATTTTAGTCACATGCCTTCTTATCAATAACTTTATAATCCATATCAATTCCAATATGATCCCTACCCACCTCATCATCACCCCTATCATCCCTACCATGATCCATATAAGCCTTATTATGAGACTCAACAACCATATATAGAACCTTATCAGTAGTGTGGTGACTCATACCAATCCTATAATAACCCTCATGAACCTTGTTATCTTCCTAATCAATTCAATCAAGTTCCAAGATAATCCATCTCAATATTAAAACAAAACTTTTTTGGTTATGAGAAACATATGGTGAGCATAGACACTTAGAAGAGATATGGATAAGAGGTCCCCAATCATGAGATTGAGAATGAGAGCTTCATTATAACAAGCTAAAAAAGTGTGTGCATCTTTCATAAGACAAATCCATTCAAAATTTAGTGTTAATATCCTTGACATATATGGTCAAATTATAAACATTGAAGAGAATTTGGTAGTTCATGAGAGATAGTAGTTCCTCTTTCTATTTCCCTTTTTTATTCACGAATATCAAACAAATGTATATCACAAGCCTTAAGATTCCATTTAGATCTTGGAAATATTTCCTACTTAGAAGTCTATGTAAGAGAGACCTTAGAAGAATGAAGAAGTGTGTTTTAAGGAGGATAATTTTCAAGTTTCATATCAGATCATACAAGAACCTTCATCTTCAATTTTACAAGGAGATATCTCCAGTGAGTTAGTTCATGAAGTTAAGGCTAACCTTAAAAAACAAGTTGAGCTTGCAAATCATCATCTTCATCAATAAATGGTAGCTATAAAGGTAACACAATATCAATAACAAGTTACTTCTTTCAAACCCATGGCTAAAATAATTAAAAAATAATAAGCTGCTAAACCCAAGTTCATGACTTAAAAACAAATACAACAATCTAGGGAGAAAGATGAGAATTCAAACATTACTCCAAGTGTTGTTCTAGAAAAAAAGCATAAAATCATTCAACCTCCACTCATTTATCCTCAAGATCCCAAAGCTTTCCCTTCATGGAAGTCTATTCAAGATAACTTTCAATAGAAAGAGGAGGTGAAGCTGATCAAAGTTGAGCATCCCCATGAGTAAAATCAAGCATCCATGGTAACACCTCTAGACCTTTCTCATCTTCTTGAGTATTTTTAGGTGTCTACCATGCCACTTTTTGAGAAGGATCCTCTCCTTTGTAAGGTAAGTGAATAAGTTTCAACTGAGGTATATGAAGATGGAAATGACTCTTGCAATAAAAAATAAAACATCATCATTGGGACTGATTCAATCTCTCAAGATGTAAAATAAGATGAATTTTAAGAAGTTGAGATGCATGTTGAGTTATAAGTTCAAGTAGAATAGGTTGCTAAGATATAAGATAAATAGGTATCAATTGAGAAATAAAAAGATGATTTCCATGAACTCTTTGGTCATATGGTAGATTTTATTCATTATGATAGTCCACAAGAGCTTACAATAGTTGTAGAAAACAACTAGAAACTAACCAATGAAGATGAAGAGAAAGTTCACTTTTAGAGAATGCTAAATCAGCAAGTGAATGTTGAAAATGAAATAAATTCAAGTGATCAATATAAAATATTAAAATAAGAGTTTCAACATCATGATCACCAATAATAAAGTGATATGCTTGATTTTATACCTTCTACCATTTAACTTGAAGAAGCTTCAATTGCACTTCATCTTGGTAAGAACTAATCAAATGACTTGTTTGATGTCATACTTTCAATTTATTACTTACTTGAAGGATATTCATTGTAGGTAAGATAAATAATTTCATCAAGCAAGAAGTAATCATCTCTCTAAGAAATAAAATCCAAGAAGTTAATTTCTCAAGAGATGACTTGTTTGAGTCTCTTAAGAAAGGTTATCAAATTCTCACTTCATATTCAAATGTTTGTCTACTCTTGGAGTCAAAATATGAACTCAAATGGCCTCAAGAAGTCATAGAATTAGATCCATCTCTCTTAGAGGTAAGCCTTATAATAATAAGAGAAGAGCCACTTCAATCTTTCCAACATGACCATAATCATTAGCTCATGACTCAAGAAGAATTGAGATTATTGATGCAAAGTACATGGATATGGGAGGAGTATGACTGGGTCTTGGACTCACATCTACAATTCATGCACTTGAAATCAGCACTAGAATAACTAGTTGCTTACCCAAGAAACCACAAATATGTAAATAATCTTAGTTTTAAGAAGAAGCCATCAAGATATGGTAATCATGCTTCAAATTTCTATGGTGGACAATATAGCTTTCCATTTGACCTTGGAGGAAATATTTTGATTTTAGGTTAGTTTTTTTAGGTTATTTGTCATGTTTAAATAAGTGAATAGCACAAGCAGTAGTCTACTACCTTGTTGTCTTGTCTTATTTTCTTGGGTTAGTTGTGTTTAATTATTTTATTAAGTGTGATTCCTTTTTTTTTGTGATATGTATTGTTGTTTTTATAGTAAAAAAGATGTTTCAAAAAGTTTAAAAGTTTGTTTGGCAGTCAAGAGAGTCATCAAATCATGTTGTCATGTTTTAGATTAGCCTTATCATGTGAAATATAGTAGGTTCTTAGGTTATTTTGACTAGTAGGATGTTCAAACTTTTTGAGTCACCAAAAATGTTGGTAATTTATCATGTTAATGCCAAATACCAACCTATATAGTTTTAAACTTTTCATAGTACCTTTATGAGCCTCTTTGGGGTTAAATCTCCTTGTAAAATTATGTATATTTGCCTAAAAGGGAGTGTTTTATTCATTTAATCATATAAATTAGAATAAAAAACCATTAAAACATCCAAAATACTTTGAAAAGATTTTATATTCATGAAATTTTCTTAATCCAATGTTTCATACTTTGAAAATACATTTTCATGCAAGTTTAAACATTGAAAAGGCCTACAAAAGATTCACATGTGCTAAAATACACTCCATAAAGATTTAAAAAGGTTTATTAATTGTGTTAACTTGATAATGAATCATTTTATTCATCTTCATGACCTAAAATATGGTGGTTCAATATTTAAATTTGGAAAATATGTAAGAAAGAGCCATTTTCAATGTATTTGTATGCAAAAGTACAGACTTGTATGGATCATTACATACAATAGAGGCTTGAAGCATGAAGATGAGGATATGACAAGGGTTATAAAATAATTTTAATTAAAAAGGATTCCATATAGGCTAAAAATTGGTTCCCTCTAGTCATCCAGCTTGTTTGAATATAGTGAGAGCCCTTCAGGTTTGTAGGTGGTATGGTTATGAGAGAGAAAAAAATCTAAAATTTTGGCCAGATAAAGTTGTCTTAGAGAGATTTAGTCTATAGTAAATGGTCCTAAAATTTATTATCTATCATTTATGAACCATCTCTTTTATGTCAAGGCACACATTATGGTTCCTTCATCCAAACAGGCAGTTGTTTTTCTATGTTTTATCTTCATCAAGGATCATCATAGAAAAATTCAAGATTATAGAGCTTCACAGGAACATAATTCACCTTTAAATGGAATTAATCAGTCATTTATACACACATGTTAGGGTCAAATAGAGCTCAATCATAAAAAAGGGTATAATTCTAATAGTCTACAAGCATATGAAGAATAATTGTATGGTCCAAGAGAGAGAAAGGGTTTCAAAGTTTTATTAAATTATTATTTGAGAAGGTTTCATTCATGTTCATATGTTCCTCATGAAATATTATCAAAGGTTTCATTAATATTAATATCAAATAAGATCATTAATGGCTCTCAAGAGCCCTCAAGAAGTCATTATTTAACATATTTTAAGGTTTTTAGTATTGGTCAAGGATCTTAGCAATATCCTAGGTTTAAATTTCACCTTCTTATGCTCCTTAAAAGAACACAAAATTGATATGTGTGTTAGATAATATGAATATGTATAGATAATACCCTCAAAATGGTTTTTACATCTTAATTTCATGCTCTTTCCACCTCCATCTTGGTTCATCTCCATCCTCACTATCTTACATTGACATTTACCATTGTAATAAAGCTCATTTCCACCCTCCATTCATGGTATTCCATATTCCTTTCCCATCATCCCCCTTCCAATCATATATATCTCATGAATCCACTTACAAGGAAAGAGTCAAGGGTGTTTAATAAGCTTCATGATCATTCAAGTGTGGTCTACAAGACCTTGAAACCATGATAAATAGTTAAAAATGTAACCTACAACTAGTATAATCACAATCAATATTTTATCATGAAAGTACTAAGGGAAGATAGTCAGGGAAGGTATCTTATTGAAGATATTTTCTCAATATATCTCCTCAAATTTTTATTAGTTTGAAGGACAAGGTCATACCCATGATTGGTGACCTTCCCATGGCCAAAGTCAAACATAGTCTTTAAAAGGACAATCGCCTATAGTTGTCAAGGAAGGACATAACCACTTTGAAGATAAGTCATAGCATAAGAGAATACAATTAGGTGAAAATGAGTGAAAGGCTTTTGTTCTATGCTATTAATTATCTCATGTATAAACCTAAGGAGGTAATTCAAGTGAAACATAGGTTCAAGGTCTTGATTAACTCAAGTAGCACAAGAAGAGACCTACAATCAACTTCAAGGATAGTCATATGCCAAGCAAAGAATAATGTAATGAATAGACATTCAAGGAGGTTAAAACTCAAATAATTTTTTTTGACTATGAAGATCATATCATGACAATTGAAAGACTCTTGAAACTCTTGTTACCTATTGTCAATCTCTTAAAGTTTTAAAACTCTACACATTCCATACAAGAGCCTATCTTGATGCACAATGAAGTTAGGAGTAAGAGAGAAGGTCTGATTTCAAGAAGGTGAATCATGATATGAAGGTGAAAGGGTATAAATTAATACATACCCATCATACTAAAACACAAGCCAAGGTAAAATCATGAGTGAGAATCAATCTCAACCTAGCAGGTTTTTAATAAAATTAACACCTACAATAGATTGAGGGTATCTTGATGTATGAAACTTGAGTCACCATGTTCAAAACTATTGAGAGGGACCTTAAAATAACATGAATTTAAATGAGGTGTATGTCCATGTTTTATGATCATCTAACATGTTTATTAATGACATAATTTGAAGTTAATTTGAAGCTCTACATAGTCACCTCACACATAAAGGTCACCTATAGTCTTGTCAACTCAAGACTTTTCTTCAAGTTGGTAATAAGGATGAAGGCACAATAGTATATGATGAATTTTTATTATTCAAATTAATGTTTATTATAAATATATGATTATGGAATGAGGTAAAAGGATCAATTAAGGGACTCCAAATAGTTCTATAATTTGGGTCAACCTTAAAATTTTAACCTATAGCCATACAAATGTCATTCTTTCTCACACAGTTATATGCTAGCAAGGTACAAACACAAAGTTAATTCCATTCAAGGAGTGAATACTTATAGTGAATTATTAAATTAAACTAATTTATTGTATATCTAAAACCTTGGTCAATATATAAAACACTGCCAACTAATGAGGATGACAATACACATTCCTGTGCAAAAAAAGGCAATTTATAATGCTTAAGAAATTTGAAATAAGAGTCAATATGTTTTAGGAAGAGACAAGAAGGAAATTTAAAGTGATATGAGGAGTTTATAAATCACAAATTCATGGTGGGATAGTTTTAAAACACTTCTACACCTCAAAAATACCACTTACAACAAAGTCACATATAGTCATAATGAGGTTCCTTGAGAAGCATGGTATGGTGATAGGTTGCATAAGTCTAAAAGGTAACCAATGGAGGATAAGATCACTAAAATGGGTATTTTAATTTAATATACAAAACATATTCCCCATGATCAAGCACATTCAAGGTAAAAAGTAAGAAAACCTTAGTCTTAAGACTTTAAAGGAGGCAACCTATTGGTAAATTTTTGAAAAATCCACCTACAGTCTACAATTTGCATGATCCAAACATGAAAATTGGTGGATTTTGTCATAATGAGTTGATATACCTATATTTCATCTTGGTGAGGTCAAATTGGGAGTGTAACTACTCACTTTTATTTATCATAGTCATCCCCTATCTATTGATAGTCATAAAGCAAGTAGATAGGTGTGGTAGATGGTTGTAACTTCATTGGAGTGTTTTATAAGAATAAGAAGGTGATTTTTAGTGTCTATATAATTTTTTATAGGTGATCACACTCCAATTTCAAATCAACCATTCTCTTGAGGGCTAGACCAAATAAGTAGTCTTAAAACCCTATACGTACATAGTCATCCTTTTGAGATTTTTAATGAGCTATTTTCTTCATTTAATGAACTTTGAGATAGTGGTGAGGATCATTGTAACCTTGGATGAGATGTTAGATTGAATAAGTTTGTAGAAAACATGTTTTTATATACTCCTCAAGCTTCTTATTTCATACATAGTTCTCCACAACCACTCAAAGTACATTTTCATCACATAACAAACTTGATACACCTTTTACATGGGATCTTATGATTTTCATGGTTGGTGAGGGGGTAAATTTAAGTAATTTTAATGATAAGTGGTTTCCCATCAGAGGTCTATATGTTATGAACAATCATTAATAATCTATAGACCTCTTAAACCCTTGAAGAACCCTCATAAATACCTAATGGAGAAAATAAGCTAAAATATGCATCTAGTTGGTATATTTGAGCCATGAAATGAACTTGAAGTTATTATCAATTCCTCTTATCACCTCCATGACTAGCTGGTTGGTATATACAATACCTCTACTATACAAACTAGGAAAAATAAGGCAATTTTGAGCTAAAAAGTTAAAGAAGAGAAGGTAATTGAAAATTCAAAGGATTTGAGAAGTAATATGGGTCATAAAATCCCTCAATAAGACTTACACATCCATCATTAGGTTTCATTTGGATCACTTCCATAAGTAGATAGGTCTACAGGTCAAGGAAAGGAGATTTTTGCATGCAAGGTAGAGAAGAATAGATTTATCAAGTATATATCATGAATCTAGAGCATATTATACAAGTTTTTCAAGTCAAATAAATTGTATAAGATCCTTTTAACTCATCATAAAGTCAATATTTTAAATAAACTATGCACACACCTATGCTTGTCCTTAACATCAATAGACAAGGCCATAAAAAGGGAGTAGTAGGAGCAAAGGAAAGGTTATGAGGGCAATCCAAATAATCATGAACATAATCATAAATTCCTAAGAGATATGTATGCAAAGTTTTATCCACAAGGAACTACTATTATTGATCATCTTGGTTAAAGAGCACCATACACTGCCTAGAAGGCCTATTTTCCACTCTAAGATGATACTTCACATGCTCACCCTGATACATACCTTTTGAATCGGAATATAAGGAATTTAGGGGAGGTAAATGGTCTAATAAATTAACATTTTGTGGCATTTGTTTAGGAATTCAAGGCCAGGTCTTTATGAACAATCATTAAGAACCCATATCACTTTTAAACCCTTTTAAAACCCTACTAATAAACCTATTTGTGGAAAATTGGAGAAATATGCATTAAAAACCATTAAAAAATATTGATACCACATGGATAATGAATAAAACTTTGAGATATTCATGTACATGACCATTGGTTGTACAAATGTTTTATGGACTCGGCAAAAAATAGGGTTTTTAGAAAAAAAACACAAAAAGAGAGGTAAAAGGTAGTTTAAATAAATTAAAATAATTTTAGATAAAATCATAACACTTATTATTTCTCCTAAAATAATTATATTATCATAAATTTTAATGAAAGTTCCCATGGGAGCTCATCCAAAATAGCCAGTCTATAGGAAATGAAGAAAAATCTAACTTAGTCAGCTAGTTTGACTATTTTTATATGTTTCTTGTCAAGGAAGACCCATTTCATGATATATGGAATTTTTTAATGTCTTTGATTCATAATATTTTCATTTTTTCAAGGTTCTATGTAGGTTATAATGGCCACCAAGCACACAAATTTTGGCTACTAGGCCTAATTTGGCCTAGTAGACCTATTTACTCAATCAAGTGAAGATGAATGGCATATAAGGTTATATATAAGATTTAATGTGGATATTTCATGTATCTTTAGATAATACACATCATGAAAAATTGATCCTTGTGACGAGTTAACTAGGCTTCAATTGCTTTATTCACATGCATAACTCATCTTGAGTTCCAATTTTTGAGTTAACTTACTTTAATAAAAGTTATCTAATCAAAGTGTGTCATATAATTATAAAATAGGATCTTGGATAAGATAAAGAGGGCCCACCACCTTGTTTTTAATGCAAAATAGATTATCTACTCAGCATGCAAGACACTAGACATAAGGAGAAGTCTTGAAGACTATTGTTTGAAAATTGTAACTAAAATGTGATTTGAGTTAATGTCTAGTTGAATTCTCCTACTCTACTCTATGCCACATTGACTAGAGATTCTATCTTTTACTATATATTCAGGCCTTTAGGCCATTTTTTAGGATCACTCTCTTGGGCATAATAGTGTGATCTAGGAATTTAACTCAGGAGTATATGGTTAGTATGGGGTTAGTTACAAAATGAAAACAAAATAAAAGAAACACACTAGATAGCATAAAGTCTCTAGGCCTAAACACTAGGGAGATCTTAGTTAACAAACATGAATAAAACATACAACTAAAATTTAAAATAAACCTCTTTTACCTTCCCTGCATGCTCTAAAATGCTTGTTATAGTGGCTTGCTTGTCTTTGTGCTCATGAAGTCCTTAGCAATGGAAGATTGTCTACCTCCATCTCTCCTTGGCACCTTTGGCTTGTGGCTTGGCTTAGAATCAATTTAGCATGGTAACACTAGTTACTTGAATATTTTGGAACCATTTTTGCATTATAACTTTGCACCAAAATAGCTTAGCAATGATGTTTGTGACCTCTCTATTTATAGATTTTTTCAAATGGCTAGAATCAACCTAAACTATCCATCTCAAGATTAAGATGTGTGGCTAAGGATTAATCCTATTTTTTGAATTAATTTTGTAATTATATTAATCATGACATTGGAATAAGGGGAAATTAAGAGGCATGGAGGGAATCGTGGAAGGCATTAATGAGGCATGGGAGGTATGAATCCTTATATGTGTGGCATTTATGGCCTAGGGATGTCTTCCCAAGAAATGAGGTCACTTGAAGATGCATATATTCAATATTCATATCTAAAAATAAGTATTCAACAAGTTTCCAGGAACTCTTGATTAGTCTCTAATTTGGATTAATTAGCTCCTAAGCATGATTAATCACTTTGTGCATAAATTACTCAAATTAATCATAATGCCTTGTTATTGGTCTAAAATTTGACTGCATTAGAATTGGAAGGTGATGTTAGATACATTGGATCCATTATCTCATTTATGATATTGTCAAAAACAAATAACAAAGGCACGTGTCTTGTGAAAAATATTTGATAGGAAAGAGTAACCCATAAATTGTATTTCCCCATTTAGGGATACCCTGGGAAAAATTGGTAATTAAATATGTCAGTTTCACATCATTTACTGTGTTTTAGTATTTCTAGGCCAAATTGTGAATTTTGGATAGAAATTGGTCAGAGGCCTAGTTGGAGGTTGTCAATGGCCATTTTTAGATGTCTAAATTTTACCCCTATTTGGGAAGATGTTATAAATGTAGGCAAAGCAATGTCTTTTCAAATAATGAGAGATGGTCCATATGCCAAAAAGAAGATGATGGTTGAAGAACAAATCTCTAAATGGGTTTTGGGAAGCCTATGATGATGCCCCCTTGAAGGAGTGGACATCACATTTATTGATGGATGGTCCCTCAAAAATAAATAAAAAAGGTGCAATTAATCCATGGTTGAGATTAATCCAAATAAGAAAATTCTTGCATGCATTGATGTAAAAAGGATACAAATTTTCCCAAAGGTGGTTATAATTAGGAATAAAAGTCAAAATAATGATTTTCCCATAGGTGGTTATAATCAAGAATAAAATTCAAAATAATGATTTTCCCATAGGTATTTATAATCATTAAGAGGAGCTAGATTGGATAAAAATGATTATGCCTTAGTTAGGGCTGATTAAAAAGCATAACTTAAGGATATAACCTAGAATAAATATTAAATATGAGTGGGTGTAAAGTGATGAAATAGATTAATAAAAGAATAAGATTGATTAGTGTAAATGATTCCATTGTACCTATTAATGAGGAGATTCTCATCTTGATTAACAATGATACAACTAGAATGGTTAAATGAGTTAATTTGAGCAAGGGTGGGATGGGAGGATTTTCCAAGGTGTCAAGGAGAAAATTTTATGGATCCATTGATTATAAACCTTCTTAAAGCTAATTTTTGTTGTGACATGTGATGGTAGGATTCATGATAGAACACCATGATGACCTGGCTAAAATATGCATAAGGACTAACTCCCAATCCAATAAACACTCACAAATAATGCACTAATGATAAAAACCATGATGAAAATTTTAATAGATGAATATGGATAGACTTAAGAATAATGTGCTTGAGGAAGCACCCAATGAACACATATAGACTGAGTTGAGGCAACAGTGCTAAAATCAAAGATATAGGCAAGTGAATAAACAAATAAAAAAATAAACAAAAAATCAACCTAAAATAACCAAACAAATAAAAAGCTTAAAAACAAAAACAAAAGAAATCATCCTAATAATGACAGTGCCCTAGTAAGGCAGATCGAGGATAATTGACTAGGCTTAGACAAGACAAATATTTTTAGATTTTTGAAATGTTATGAATGTTTTTAGAATTTTGAGGGTATCTTAACTAATTAGATAATGACAAGATACTTGCTTACAAAATGATGAGAGTGTTTGGCTTAGGTTGCTCACAAAATGGTGAGAGCGTATAAAAAGGGGGACTGAAGTGACTTCAACATGAATTGAGCATGAACAACTTAGTCCTAAAATGACCTCAAATCATAGTAATTCCATCCACATAAAATTCATGAAAAAACCAACTAGGTCCAAACAAGTTCTCAAATCCAACAAATGGCCAATCAAATGAAAATAGTAATCGTAAGGCGATGTAACAATGCATGATAAAAAAGTGTTGCCACTAATTTTCCCATAGGTGGTTATAACTAAGATATAATGGCATAGGTCAATGATACTAATTTTTCCATAGGTGGTTATAATTAGTATCAAGACTGGTGAGATATTGATTTTCCCATAGGTGGCTATAGTCAGGCTCACATAAACAAACTTGATAGGAGAAAAGATATCTTGCCAAATCAACCGTCACACTACTTTCATAGACTGTCATTATAAACATCATGACATGGTAATGTGAAATGGTATGGTACATGTTTTTATCTTGGGTGTGGTTTTTAATTATGTTATTCTTATTGATGGGGAGATGCATGTCCTAATAAATAAATGATATAAATAAAATAATTGATCATGTTAATTGCTAGCCCACACCTCATCTGAATAGCTACTCTATCAAAAATAACCTATAGATTTGGTTGTTGAGAATACTTTTATGATCTTCATTTGTCATTGATTTTGATTCCTTCAAACATCAATACAAGGTATCTTTTTAGCATAAATAAAGGAAAGTGTGGCCATAGATGGTAAATAAGGACAAATAATGGATGGTAGGTTTGATTGTGAAATGGAATGGTAGATGACAATGGAATGTGTAATAATTGGGAAACAAATGAAGATCGAGACTTTCAGTCACACGTAATGTTCCTAATGCCAAATTCAACATAATTTTGGTTGTGATGGGGCCAAAGACTTGTCCTCTCAATAGGACCACCAAAATTTTCTATTGTTTGTTCTTGAGAGTAGATACCATATGAATAATCTATAGATAGGAAGCTATTTTTATTTTATCTTCATCAAGCAATGAAGAACTTTTATGCTCAGTTATTGGTGCCTCAAAGAGTTTTTTACCAATGAATTTGTCTTGATTATCCCATAGCACCTTTGAGAAGGTTTCAATAATGAAGATTGACATTTGGCTTTGATTGTCTTCTAGCTCTTGCAAAAATGTTTCACTAGAAGATGCTGAGTTTTGACTTGGATTGTCTCCTAGCACCTCTAAAAATGTTTCACTAGGAGAGTGTTCTTCTATTATATGGATGTGGTCTTGGCATCCTTGCTCTTCTTCAACTAATATGTCACCATGGATTCAATTCAAAAAAGTGTGATTTTGTCAATCCCAATCAACACTTGTGGGAGATGTAACATCAATAATATGGCTATCTTGGTTGATGGTAATGGCATGTGGAATGGTAATGGAATGGGTTTTGGCATCACAATCCTTGTAGAAGATACTAGGATAACTTGTGTTGAAGCTGAATTACTCATCCTCAAAAACCATAGAAGGATCACAAATGTATTAAAATTGATTTTTAAGGCATGCAGAACCAATGTTGTAACAACCAAAAATATATTCTTCTTTTGAATCTAATTTTAACTCAAGTGACTCTAAATTTGATGTTGAGACTGATGTTGATTATGATTGTAATGATAAATATGATGTCTATTCAAGAATATAACTTGAATCTAACTCTGATTATTCATCTGATGGGTACTCTATTATCATGATGTCTTATTGAATTTTGGTATTGGATAAGTAATAGCCTATGATGGCATAATAGGCTCCATAAAAACTTGTTTGTCAAAGTAAGACTCCTCTAGGCTGAGAAATAGGTCTAGAGACAACTCCTCAGAGACTAACTTGTCAATAGAAGGATCTTGAAGAATAGGCATATGGTGAAGGTAATGATTTTCCCAAAGGTGATTATAATCATTAAGAAGTGACTCAATAGAGACTGGCTTATCAGAGTGAGACTACTTGACAATTGGTATAGGATCAATAAGAGATTTATCATATGTTGACTTATCATAAATGGTTGATTCAATAGAAACATATTGAATTGGTTGGTTCTCTTGGCCTTGGTTTCTAATGAGTTGGAAGATACCAATTTTGAACATAGTTTGGTCTTCAAATGATTGTATCAATTAAGGTTTAGATGGGATTGGTACTAGATGAGGAATGAATTGTGGTTAGATAATGGTAGGACCTTAGGGAATATGATTTTTTGCATGATCCAAAGGATGAAATCCTAAAATGGTAATGATAGGGTGTTGTGGAGCTTGATTTATCACATAAGCCAAAGGACTAGGTCTTGGAATGATGAAGGGGTATTGTGGAGCTTGCTTGCTCACACAAACCAAAGGATGAGGTCTTGGTATGGTAATGGTATTCCTTAGATATTGTAGATCTTGATAGTTCGTATAATCCAAAGGAAGATTAGGGGTAGCCAATGATTAGATAACAAAAGGACTTCAAGAAAGTTGATTTCCTACACAAGCAAAAGCATCCAAGTCTTCCTCATAAACCATATCATCCCAGTTGTGAGTTGGATCATAAGCTACTTCTTGACTGTGTTTCATGTACTGGTTATTACAAAGAAGGTATGTATTCACATACAAAACAACATTATCTATAGTTGGGTCTTCAAATTCTTCTTCACAAGTCTCTTCATACCAATAAAGGTCTCTAGTTGGATCATAAGTTATTTTGTGACTTTGTTCTCATCAATGATTAATATGAGGCAAATAGAAATCTATCTCACAATCCATATTAGTATCATTAGGGTCTTGACTAAATCCATAAATGTCATTTTGTGTGGCCATTATATCATAATTTGGATTGTGACTCTTCCATAAGTGTAATGAGACATATCCACATAAATTATGAAATCTCCAAAACAAAAAGGCTTAGAGTTCTACAAACTTTGAAAAACTATGTCCAAAAGGACAAATGGTTCAAGCTTGGTCTAACTTGGTTGAAGGGGTGGAGTCGTACCTCTAATATGGTCTAAACATGTAGCTATATCTCCAAAATAATTTGTGCTAAGACTTGGCATAAAATAGCCTAACATCAAATGTCAAATGTCAAATGTTATACACATAAAAGGTCAAGTGTCTGAATAAAAACCAACATGTCAAAGGTCTAGGTCAAAGTGTTCCAAACAAGGTATAAACTAGGAAAGGGAAAATTTGAGTTACTAGGTCTTTTGTCTAAATGTGGAGTCAAAATCTAGGCTCAAAAAAATAGGCATGATGTGATTTGATTTAATCTAACAAGATTGGAAATAGCTTTGACATAGACCTAATACACAGAATCAAACATAAACACAATAAGTTGGCATAAGGAATAAGACAAAATAGTCTTTGAGAAAGGTTGTGTTCTCCCAAATAAGGGCACAAATAATGATGAGGATAGGTGCTAAAAAAAATTAAATAGTTTTCAAATTTGGGTAATCGATTAACCAAAGTTATGCAACCCAAAAGAGAAAGATCAATGTATCATACCCAAGAATTCAGGCCTAAATAGAAATAAATCATTGTTTGGATCCAAAATTAACAAGGCTAATTGAAAACTCAATGTTGAAAACTAGGATTTGACTAAACAAATTAGACAAGATTAGACAACATGACGACACAAGAAAATGGTCCAAATTGTATACATAATATGGTTTAAAATAAATGGTTTTTGGCACAAGGTGAAACAAGTCTTGAAACAAATTGAGTAGCCTAATGACATAAGCATGCTTGAATGATGTGATCAATGCTATGTTTCAAAAGACTCAAAGGCACAAATGGTTTGACATGATTTGGCTATAATAACACTACCTTCCTCAAGTCAAATGACACACACACAAACAAGTTTAGAAATTTTCAAGGCACAAGTGTGGTGTAAAATGGTTAGCATAACGCCTCTTTAGACAAAAGATTGACGTATAAACAAACTAGTTTTAACATGGATTAGACACAAAAAAATAATTTTTAGTCTCAAAAACACCAAGATAAATGACCAAAATACACTAAGTATAATCATCCAAATCCTAGTAAGGGTATGACAAAATGGGGCTGACTAAAACTAGCAAGGTTTCGATCATTCTATGGGAATCAATTGAACAATGAATTTCACATCAAACAATGCAAAAGACAAGCATGGAAATTGGGTGACCATGACATTGGCTACTTTTAAAAAGGTCTAGTCCCTTTTACAACCACTAAATCCTACTATTCACTCAGTGTAGTGCAATGTCCAAATGTAAATATGTCCCATGTGCAAATTCAATTAGGAGCAAGTGAATTCAATGTCAGGAGATGAAACCCAAGGTTAAAATTTCCCTAAAGAACTTATGGGAGGTAATGACATCCCCCTCGCAAGCCAAGTTTGCATGAAAATAAAATACTAAGAGAAAGACCTTAGGGTCATTTTCAAGGTCACCCAAATTTTGATGATTTTTTGGGGAGTGATTTAGATGACATTCTTTCCAATCCTTGGACTAGGTTTTTTGCAATAAGAATAACACTTTTGATTCTAAGGTTTGCCTAAAGGGGATAAATGGAAGAGCATACATGAAACATCCCTCTTTTTGCCAAAAAAAAATCTAAATAACCAAGTAAAAAAAAAAAAAATTGAAAAGGTGAGTTCATTTTTAAATCCAAATGGAAAATGAGGTGGTGTTAATTTGACCCCTTGGTCTTAGTTGTAAACTTTGAAAACATTCACCATAAACATCTAAAATTTGTTTTTTGTTAAACACAAAAACAAGGTTCCTAATTTATTTTTAAGCATCTAAAGGGTGACCGAAATATGTTTTTAACAAATGTCAAGCTTGGTCTTGAAAAAAAATGTTAGCATGTCCTTTAGCCTTGAAGCTCTTTTAGGTTTGAAATAATTAACTTTAAATAAAAAGCTCTTAGGTTTATGTTTTAAGAAAAACATAGTGACCAACATTGATTTATATAATTGATGATGATTACATTTTCTAACCAATGTCAGTTATCCAATTGACATTAGTTATACCAATGTGACTGATGGTAGGTATCTAACTGATGTTGGTTAAGCTATCCAATCGATGTCGAGCTTACTAGCCAATGTCGGTTACTTTGTAAACCTATGGCAAACAAAAAATGGAAAAATAAAGTTAGAAAATCAATTTCTAATAATTTTAGTGGTCCAAATAAATATTTTAAAGCTAGAAAATGATCTTATTCACTTGTCGGATGTGTCTAGTCCCACTAGGCATGCCATATGTGATATAGGAATTTGATTCAATAGAGGATGGTTAGTATGGGTTTAGTTACAAAATGAAAACAAAATGAAAGAAACACACTAACTAGCATAACATCTCTAGGCCTAAACACTAGGGAGAGCTTAGTTAACAAGCATGAATAAAACACAAAACTAAAATTCAAAACAAACCTCTTTTACCTTCCTAAGATGCTCCAAAATGCTTGTTGTAGTAGTTTTCTCGGCTTTGTGCTCATGAAGTCCTTGTTAATGGAATTTTGTCTACCTCCATCTCTCCTTGGCACCTTTGGATTATGGCTTGGCTTATCTTGGAATCAATTTGGCATGGTAACACTAGTTTCTTGAAGCTTTTAGAATCATTTTTGCATTATAACTCTTCAAAAAAATAGCTTAGAAATGATGTTCATGGCCTCTCTATTTATAGATTTTTGAAAATGGCTAGAATCAACCTGAACCATCCATCTCAAGATTGAGATGTGTGGCTAAGGACTAATCCAATTTTTGGAATTAGGTTTTTAATTATCCTCATCATGCAATTAGAAGAAGGGGTAATTTAGAGGCATGGAGGGCATCATGGAAGGCATTGATGAGGCATGGGAGGCATGAATCTTGAGATTTATGGCCTAGGGATGTCTTCAAAAGAAATGAGGTCACTTGATGATACATATATTCAATATTCATTTATAAAAACAAGTATTCAACAAGTTTCCATGGAATTATTGATTAGGCTCTAATTTGGATTAATTATCTCTTAAGCATGATTAAGAACTTTGTGTACAAATTACTCAAATTGATCACAATGCCTTGTTATTGGTCCAAAATTCAACTAAATTAGAATTTAAAAGTGATGTAAGATGTGTCAGATCCATTATCCCATTTAGGATGTTTTCAACAATAAATAACAAAGGCATGTGTCTTGTGTAGAATATTTGATAGGAAAGAGTAATCTAGAGCACATAGGTGTAAAATTAGAATTTTGACACAATCATCTGATCAATGTTAGCTAACTTGTAAGTTGTATTACCCAATTTAGGGATACCCTAGTGAAAATTGACAATTAAATATGTCATTTTCACATCATTTAACATGTTTTGGTGTTTAAAGGCCAAATTGTGTATTTTGGGTAGAAATTGGTCAAAAGCCTAGTTGAAGGTTATCGATGGCCAATTTTAGGTGTCTATAGATAGAAATATACCAAGGTTGAGATTTATAAACTAATTGAGATAATCAAATGACTATTTTTATATTCCTATATACATGTTTAGTGTGTTATAGTGGTTTGATTTGCAAATGTTGTAGTACTTTTTCCCTTGGTAGGTCCTAATATTACCTAGTTACTAGCATGCCATCTTATGCAAGTCATATACAGTGTTTGATGTTGATTGATTGAGATAATAGTGGATATATTGATTGATTAGTTCCTTTAATTAGGCCTTTCATCATTTCTCACATGATTTGATCACTTGAAAGACCTCTATGTGAAATACTAATGCATAGCAATCCTTTAGAGTTATAGGATTCAATGATTTCAATTTATTATTAGTGTTCTTCAAGTTAAAATAGAGTGGATGAACCACATATAAATTTTTATCACCATTAGTAGTGTATATTTACCTTTTATTAATACTTCTAACCCTTTTCATTCCAAAAATTACACTAGGTTTTAATACACTGAGCAAAGTAGATCATTAGAAGAGCTAGCCTCACAATATAGACGTTTGGTCTAGGTATAGGTGTCCCACACCTTAGAAAATTCCAATGTTCATCTAGGTTTAAATGAGATCCAATAAATATGCCTTCAATAGGGTGAAACTTGGGTTTCTAACACTTCCCCTTGAGGTTTTCCCACATTTATGATGTGTTATCTTGTTTCATGCTTTTGTATGGTTGCTTATGATTGCTAAATCTATGTACTTGTATGAATGGATAATGAATGTTAAGTTGAATTGAAAAAATGTTTTAAAAATTAATTCACCCCCCTCTTAATCATTATTCTTCCAACATAGGCATGTACAACTCCTACTAAGATCATTTTCCTTGAGTCCTTATGCTATGAAAGATCTAAAGATTTGAATAGACAACTCAACCTAACTACTTAGACTATGGAACTTAAATGGTATTAATACCAAGTTTGGAATTTTATTTCATTCATATACCTAAAAAATTCCTCATAGGACCTATAAAATCATCTTACACCTTTTCCTAGTCTTGGATTTACTTGGGGGGTTTGGTTATGCTACCGAGGTGAGCATGGGGTTTGAGGCCTTTTGGAGTGGCTTTAGGTCTTATATGCTCAGATTAGAATTTGAAACCCTCAATAACTTGGATTAAATTTTTTATATCCACTATTATGATAATATAAACCATATTCCAACTCCCATTTTCTATACTTGCCCTCACATGCTTAAACTCTAACTCTATTTCCAACTTTCTCATAGGTCTACTTGTAAGTCACTATTTACTATCAGCCTGAGTGTTTGGGACTTACCATACTCTTACTTCCATGTTTATGGAGTTATTAAATCACATGTAACATACTCTCAAGTCATATAAACATAATTATGATCATGTCTTTCCTAATTCTATCCCCTGTGCATTCTCATCTTTTGGCCTAGGGTTTATGCATAGTCAGGCTTGTGTAACCCTTGGGGTATGAGTTTATTATCTCTTTGATAATATGAGACTATTATCAATTTTTTGAATATTTTTATGTTACTAATAATTTATTCCATGGGATTTTAAAGTTTAATTAGGCATCAAAACATGTAGGTGACTTCAATTCAAACATGACTTATCCATATCAGTTTTAGGCCTAATGGCCTAATAAGCCATTCCATTCTAAGAATATCATCACTTTTAAATTTTTTATACCTTATAACCTATATAATTATGTTTCCTAAACTCATAAAAAATCCTTAAAACAATAAAAAAGTCCTTATTTTATGTGCACAAGCTTGTTTTAGGTCTGTATAGGCCTACAAGGCTTGTTTAAGCCATTTAGGCTATTTTAATTCAAGGGATACCTTTTATTAAAGGAAAATATTGGGACCATTAAAAGGAAATAGTAATATACCTATTCAATATATAGGTTCTACCTCTCTACAATGTTTTATACATTCACTTCCTACTACTAACCCTGCCTGTAGGTAGCAGTCATGCTTGCCTAGGTTGTATGAGAAGGTGAGTATCTTGTTAGTATCTAAGGTTTTATACTAAATTATAAATGGGTGAAAAAAATAATATTTAATTAATTATTTAATAAATAAATTAATACACTTGTATCCACTTTTACATCTCATTTTCTTACATAGGATTCCTTATACTCTTGTATTCACACGTGACCCTGCCTATGTGTGAAGACTGGGTCTACATGAGCTATTAATTAAAAAAAAAATATATAAGTAAATTTAATCACTAATTTTTTTAAATATAATTTAAATTTTATCCTCCACTATCATAGACACCTTGAAGCCCCTCATTGACTCTATGTCTTATTTAGTCATTTTGTATTCTCATAACTGCCTTTATATAGGCCTATGTGCATGACTTTTACTCATGCTAAATCCCTTTGAAAAATATTAAACACTCTTAAAAATTTTCTTCTAATTTGAGTTATTATTATATTTCTTAGTTCCTATTCGTTAAATAATGAATTTCAAGGACTTCTCCCAATATTTTACCAAATGGCACCTTATTCACATGCCCTCAAGCTAATTGTATACACTTTTTAGATCTATTGTCAACATGTGACCACTTGAGGGGTAGAATTTTATGACTTATTAAATTATATATTTTTTTATAATGAACTTTGATTTTACTTATAATATCCTAAAACATTATTCAATATTCTAACATTTCTAGCACCTCTAGCCTATAGGTACAATATTATGTGTGCACTTAATGAGGACCTTGACTGGGTTATTTATCCTAGGATGGTTAAGATGGAATGTTAATAATTAACCCTTAATTATCATATAACATGTATTATACATCCATCTTTATTTTTTTTTAATTTTCTCACCTCTCTATATCCCATTCCAACAGTGTCTACCTTATTCACTTAGTTTTCCTTGAATGTTTTGTAGTGACTAAGTGAGGGTTTGATATTGTAGAATAGGATGGAGGTGAGGATGGATTAGTATGTAGTGAAATGATGAATATGGGACATAAGAATTTATCATGGATAAAATATAAGCTTATGTATATTCCTCTTAGACAATTTGTCGTGAGGAGCTCATTTTTGCTCCAACTTGTTGTTTTCTAGACTATTTATTTATCTACAGGTACCTTATTTCTATTTATAAAGGAGACTCAATACTCAAGACAATCACCTTAGAGTATGGATTGAAGGGATATTTTCTTTATCCCATACCATAAAATATGTGAATAAGGAGTTTAAATTTATGGGGATATAACTTGAGTACTTATGGAACACACATCAAGCATTGGTTCTCAAAAACACTCCATAAATGCACCAAAGCCGTTGCACCTTTCTACCCTTGCACAACTGAAGAAGGTCATTAGAGTACCCATATTGTTATCATTTATTCATAAATTATATGGGATGTATTTTTAAAATATTTTCATTAATAATAATAATAATGTAAATATACCCCCTTCCTCTCCCCAACATCTTAGATCTTGATCTTCTCTCTCCTGTACAAAAGGAGTGAAAATCTAAAAGTTTGTATGGACTACCAAGGAGCTTGGTGGAGAGAGAGAAAATTTTTTGGACCTATTTTTCATAATTTTGACCCAAAAATCATTTGAACATCTAACATGATCCCACCTAAAAAATTTACCCCATTTATATGGACCTGATTGTACAAGTCTATACAACTTGCTAAAACACTTAAAACTCTCCCTTTTCCTGCATTTTCTCCATGTTTCTGACCTTGAATCATGATTAGAGGGTAGAGGGAGGGAAAAATGAGTTAAATTGACATTTTTAAACTAGTGGTATGGTGGGGGGAGTTGAATAGGCATATTTTCACCTTTTTGGGGGTCCATTTAGTGAGTGGGGAGTGAATATGAGCTTTAAAATAGACCTTCAAGGATATGAAATCCCTAGTCATGAACATATGATTAAAATGTGACATTTTCAAGATATTCATAAATAATTAAACACTTGAAATATTACCTTCTACAAAGATTTTATAGTTCATTTGACCAATATGAGCTATTTGAAGGGTGATTGATGGCTTTAGGGGGCTTATGAAGGCTTGAAACTACTTGAACGAACAAACCATGAATAATGACATTAAATAAATAATAATACATCCATATTATAAATTTTTAACATTATTTTTAACCCCTAAATCTTGATAATAAATGTCTTTCTTCTTGAAATGTCTTAAACAAACTTAAAACTATAAGGACTAGAAACCTTAATCTTGCCAAACTACCTTAATTTTTGCTAGGAGACCTTAATCTTGCCAAACACTATTTAGACCATCCTTATAGATATTAAAATAATTTCACACTCTATTTATCACTTACATAATTACCATCATGAGGACAATTTTTTTCTCATCAACAGACACTTCCTCCCAATAGAAGTTGTTTACAAGAAATCTTCCTTTGCAATTTCAGAACTCTTTCAATCCCAGTGCCTCTTGGATCAAAAATAAATTCACTAGTATAGAACTTCCAAGAGAAATACCAACAATAGTAATAGAGCCATAGTGGGATGTCCTATTACCCATAGAAAATGAAGAAAAGGATGAAGTAGAAAGTTCTTTCTACTCAGACCAAGATTATTGCCTAGGTGAATGCAGTAATATCAGAGAAGAAAAAGTCATCTACACTAAGCAAGATGTTGTACAAGATATAGGGAGATAAAAATTGGTATGTACTAGTATTCCTCCCTTAGAAATTCCACAACCAGCCTATCTTACTTAGTTAATCAATGGAAAGTTTGCCCAGTTTATAACCTTAGAATTAAATGGCAGACTAGTAGATGCCCAAATAGATACTAGAGCTTCTCTCTCATTTGTGAAATCATATATCATCCATGATATACATCAACCAAATAATTCAAAGTAGCTATGACATATGATGATCTTTGTAAGTTCTAACACAAATGTGACACTATTAAGAAGACTAAAGACTTTCAAGAGACATTCATAAGACCATTGACAAGTTTAGACACTATAGATAATATTAGATGGATTCTCAAGATTTTTTTTTATTTTAGGGGTTGAAATTTGTCTTTTGAGGCAAAATTTTCAATAGTAAAGCCACAAGACTAGTGACCTTTAATTGTATATTCATTCAAATCCTATGGGAGACAAAATTTGATGACATCAACTTCAGAATGCTCTACAAGAAGATAGAGTATGAATTGAATAACCAACATGGAAATTTATAATAATTCCAAGTATGCAAATGATTAATTATTTTTTATAATTTATCACATCTTAGGAAGTGAACTCATTAGAACACATCTCATTCTAATCAATCATTTGGTGGTCAAACTCCATACTAGGTACAAGTCAATCTAGATATCTTTATGTTTTAAGGGAAACTAGATGCATATTTAATAAATAAATATATTAACCTAATTAGTTCATAATAAAAGGTTAACCAATTATCTAACTAATAAAATATTAAATTCACTCTTCTAAAATTACTGTACTTCACACAAAAATTATGAAGATGAAGTTAAGGTAGACACATATTTAAACACATGGAATTATTTTATATACTCACTCAAAGAGACTAATTATCTTGTTGGAAACCATGATGATTAGTACATCAAATTATGTTAGTTTTGCCAAAGTAGAGAATAATCTGTCCTACAATACAAAGATACTTTTCATACTTTGGTGTCCAAACTAAATATCAGAGAAGGAAATGCTTATCATAAAATCATTGTCTCAAATGAGTTAATAAAATTTGTAGCATCCTCTCTCTACAATCTATTATATACCAAGTGGAGTGCCTAATAAGAAAGCCCAAGAGTTGGTTATGTGCAATAATTGTTTTTGCATAAAACCAACATTAGTTTGTATGGAATATTTTCACTCATCAAATAACATGTGAAAATATTACTCATAAAAAGATAATTGACTCTCAAATAAGGCTTAATTCCTATAATGGGTGTGAACATGGTTAAAACAAAGTTGGTTTTGAAACAACCCAAAGCACTAGGTAATGTCAACATGACCACTCTAACACCCACCATTAAGCATAGAATAGGGAGTGAGAATAGCAGAAGTAAAGAGATGAATGGGTCTTGACAACTAGGAATTATTATGTACTAGGTAAAAATACACATTTAAATACTATGTTTCCATATGATAACCATTCTATCTTACCAAAATATATGGAGGTTGGTCGATATAATTGCAAAGCCATATAAAAACTAGTACTCTTATGAGGATCACTTATAGAAAAGACTGAAAAAGAAGAAAAAAATGTTTACCAAGGTTTAAATGTGTCACCATAATGAACCAAAAAAATATTAAAACTATCATGAAAATGGATCAAACCTCAAAGATCATACATAATGCTAAGTAGGTGCACTCAATGGAATGAATCCCATAAAACAGAAGTGCACTTAAGGATTTGAAAGTAATAAAATATATGGTGAGAAAAAGTGGTCTAAAGATTATATTTAATATTTGACAAGTAATAATAATGTTGAAAAACAAACATTGTCAAGTTCAAATCCAAAACTTATAAAGATTCTACCAGCCAGATTCAACTACCTGAAATAAAAGATGTGGTGCACCAAGGGATAAAAAGAAACATGACACTTGAAGTAGTACATGCACCCACCCCCAAATAATTATTAAATGGGTGTAGTGAATCAATATATATATATATATGTGTGTGTGTGTGTGTGTGTGTGTGTGTGTGTGTGTGTGTGTGTGTATGTATATATATATGTATATATACATATATACACATATATATATATATACATATACATATACATATATATATACATATATACATATATACATATATATATACATATATACATATATATACATATATATATATATACATATATATATATATACATACACACACATACATACATATATATATATATATGTATGTATGTATGTATGTATGTGTGTGTGTGTATGTATATATATATACATATATACATATATATACATATATATATATACATATATATATATATATATACATATATACATACACACACACATACATACATACATACATACATATATATATATATATATATATATATATATATATATATATATATATATATATATATATATATATATGAGTAGGAAAATCCCACTACTCAAACTCATGCCAACTAACACCAAATAGATTCTTACAAAAAAAATGCTACCAACTGTCGAATATACAAATATAAAATCTCTACAAATTAAAAATGGTCATATTGGTAATGGGAAAGAAATTTAATAAGTGATAATGTGTGTATAATAGATCAATAATGAATTAAGGTGTATAAATATTATGTAGCAAACCCATATGGTAATTTATAGCTTAGTACAATACAATAATTCACCTAAAATACCAATCCACCAAATAATGAAGAAAAATAGATGTATGAGAGTCCATAATTATGTCAATATATTATTAAAGGACTTAATATGATGAGATAATCCTTATATAATTGCCTAAAATTGATCTCAATCACAAATGGATATATAAAGGGTAGTAGGATCAGAGTGCAGATTAAGAATCTAGAATTTGAAGGAGGCATGTTTATAGTG
>JARHVA010010950.1:0-22500 GCA_037957365.1 Torreya grandis | reverse complement strand
AGTATCATTATTTCCTCAAATCAACATATAAAACATGTAGCATCCTCTCTCTACAATATACTAGATACTAAAGGAAGTGCCTAATAAATATGTTGAAGAGTTTTTTTTGTTCAATTTTTTTAATCTGAAATAAACATTAGTTGGGATGGAATATTTTCACTCACAAAATAATACATGAAAATATTCCTCACATAAAAAGCAATTAACTAACTCCCCAATCAAGTTTGACTCTTATATTAGGTGTAAATAAGACTAACACAAAGTTGGTGTAGAAATAACCCAAAACACTAGCTAGTGTGAACACGACTACTCCAACATTCAAGATTCATGATTTAGAATAAATAATTATTTTATGTATATGTCATGATTAATATTTTGTATCCAATAAAATATGGATTTATTATATATCTATTCAATTAGATAAGCCTACATATTTTCTTTCAATTTTTAAGTAAAGGATAAGGCCAAGACTAAGACATAAGATCTAACTCCTAGACCAAGGACCAATATAAATATTCCAAGTAGAATTATAAGACATGGAATATCTCAAAAAACCATCCATAGAATAATAAAAAATCATAAAATGACCAAAACATGTAGTCCAAGACTAGAAAGTGGTGTTCAGTTCGTAACTCTAGAAATCATTCTAATGAATAATGTTATGTTAGGATGACCATAATTAAAAAACTAGAAAAAACAAGTAAAAAAACTACATCATTAAATAAAATTAATAAGAACATGGAATATAAACATAGCACCATGGTGGGTGCCATAAATATCTCTACTACCCATGCAAAAAAAGTGAAGTAGAAATATTGTTCCATTCTAAAACATGGATCAATGCTCAACCATTACACTTCATCATTAAAAATGGAATTGAATGGTTTAGTGAAAGATATAAGAAACATGTCACTCAATAGTGTCAATTGGTGTACAACATCAAGCCTTTTCAAGATACAGTCATTTGAAATGTCACTCCATTAGAGGTATGTGATGTTTTACTTGGTCAAAAATATATTCATCATTAACATGGAGTATAAAAGGAAAATCCTAGAAATGTTATCATATATGTTGGTGATATGAGATAACTCATACTAGAATCAATCCCTAAGGTATCACTCATTAACACCTAGTAATATAAGAATCCAGACATGTCTAGTAAGAATTTAGTTATTTTTATGGTAATATTTTAGCCTAATAATATATTTGAAACATCAACACATACCAAAACTCCTCCTATAGTATAAAAAAACCTTAGAGTTAAATTGTAAATTATAAAAATACAAGGATATGCATCAGTCACCAAAGGAAGTGCCTACACATTGTGCAATAAAGAAAAACATTGATATGATCCTTGTAATATTGTTACCTAATGATTATTTATATCATAGATAATTTATATAGAATGAATTAATGATGTGACAAATCCATGAAGTCATGGATAAAATACATATCATGCCTAGTCATCACCTTATGGAAACCCAATGCTTATACCCAAAAATGACACATGGAGGTTGTACATTAATTAAATAACTCTCAAAAATACCATGGTGGAGAACCTCTCATCTTTTAAGGATTGATTACTTTTAGGACCAACTCCATAGTGAAAAATAATTCAGCAAAATTGATCTTAAGTCTAGGTATCATCAAATTCTTGTTCAACCTTCAAGGCCAAATAAGGTTTATCTAAATGGTTAGTCATGCCATTTTATTTGAATAAATCACCCACTACATTCATGCCAATGATTAATGACATTCCCAACACATTCGCTACTTCATTTTTGTGGTCTACATCATAATCTTCATAAAAACATGGGATGAACATTTGTTCCATATAAATAAAGTGATTGAAATGTTTTATAAACACATGCTATATGAAAACATGGAGAAATATTCATTTTATATATGGGTGATTTAATATCTAGGATACATAGTATATGCACAAAGTGTGCACATAAACTTGAATAAGATTCAAATCATCTAGTCATGGCCATAAGCAAATAATTTCATAGAGTTTCACAACTTTTTGGGATTACAAAAATTATAAAGAAGATTTTTACTTGGTTTTTCTAAAGTGACTTGGCCTCTAAACCAAGGTACCAAAGGTGGCACTAAATCAAAGTTCATATCGAGAGATATAAAATAGAAATAATTCAAATAATTGAAATGCAAACTCTATTATGCACTTATAGTTGCATTACTAGATCTTCAACAACCATTTGAGCTTGAGATAGATGCCTTTGACTCAAATTTTGGAATATAAATCACTCAATATGGTCACCCAATTTCTTACCACTAGGAAATGTTCACCACACTAGTAATAAACTACCCAACCTATGGTCATGAGATTTATGTTATTATTCAAGAATGTAAGCATTGAAAGAATTATATCTTAGGGAAGGAGACTATGATCCACAAAGTTCATAATCCATTTCAATTATTTCTACCTCAAAACAAGTTATGACAATAATGACATTAAAAATTGTAATATTATCCTCAATAATTCCATCTAAACATCAAGCACAATAAGGGAAGCACCAATTTAATCATGTATTATCTAAGCTACCTACCAACTCAAGATCTCATTTATGTACTTGATGTATGTGGACAAGTAGTCATCACATGGTCATAATTGTATTGATTTGACATGGGTTTTTTAAGTATCCATAAAAAATTACTATGATAACTTAATTAAATAATTAACCATATATGATGGAATCCTATATAACCTTGGAAACTTGTACATTCTACATGAGGAAGAGAGACATAAACTAATATAGGACATTCACTTTAGTAAAGTTTCAAGAAATTTTGGATTTGAAAAGACTCTTTTAGTGATGCAAAATTACTTCTTTTGGCCATACCTTAGGTCTAATTTATCTAAATATATCGAGTATTATATGACATGTGTAATTTCTAAGATGGTTAACAATAATCAAGCTTTGTACATAGCTCTACCATTTATAACAACACGATGGAAAAATATGTTGATGTGGGTTATATACATACCTAGAAAACCTTTATGAGGCAGCCTCTAATGTTCTAGGATATCAATGGAGGTGAACTCCACTCTAAATCATGAGCTGTGGGTTATTGGGTTTTAATTAACCTGTGGTAGAATAGCATATGGCAAAGTAACTATTAACTTGGATGGTTCAGATATAGATATGAATCCTATATCTACTTTGAGGTGGATGGTGGGATATCTATTCTAAAGTGGGTATGATTTAAATAAATTGAAAATAAAGGGAAATCTAAGGAAAAAAAGATAATATGTAAATAGATAGCATGTGTTCTTTATAAATAGATCTAGCATATGGACAAACACCACAAACTAATGCTTGTATCTTGATACTTTAACACACAAAACTAACAAACACAATAAGGAGGTTTGAGGAACAAAATGTAAATAGCTAAAAGTTATTACTATTACTAAGATTTTTTTTTTCATCTCTTAATAAAAGATTATAGATAAAAAGTATAAATCCCCTACAAATATCTATAAGTTAGTATAGGAAGTTGGATTAAAATGGTGCTTCTACACACATCTAAAGATTAACCTAAAAAACCTATTACATGAAACCAAGATTTATCAACATGAAATTACTACTAAACATTATTAATTAATAGAATCCTAATAACTAGTCACAAGCTATTTGAAATTGCTATAACACATATCAAGAAACTAAACTATCAGTTAGAAAAAATCACTTCATCAATATAACATAGAATAAAAGAGACAGTCATACAACAAAGACTTACATAATAACCTAAAGGATTTATTAGCTATATTGAATGTCAAAATTTCTCCTCCCTTTGAAATGTAGGAGATACATGTATATATAGTATTGGGATGGGGAATCCTCATCCCTCAATCCATGCTCAAAGATTCAATACCATTATGACATCTCTCGAAGAGGCTTGCATGTCATACATGGACATGATGTAGCTCATAATTCACAAGAAACAAAATTTTATTACAATAACATTCTATTATTATCAAACAATGTAATTATAAGGTAAATTACCTATGAAGAGGCTATTGTATTTGTTGATACTTAGGCTTTGGTAGTCATTGTAGTTGTAATTGGAGTTACATTTATGGTTAGCTTGGGTGTTTGAGAAGTAGTTTCAACTAAAATAGTAAGTGAAGGTAGGGTAGTTGGAGATACCTGATTACTCACCTAAATTTGTAAATAGAGAGCATGAATCACTTGGAAGTCCATTTCAATTACCTCAAATTCCAACATAAGTATTTTGAAGAGCTGGGAGGAGTCTATCCATCAATTTTATATGTGATTTTAATGCATTTCCAAGTTCCACATAGAGAGTCTCTAAGTTAAGGAACTTTCTTATAGAAAAAATTATCAACTATAACAAGTCATCTTATCTCTTATACACTGTACCCTCCTCTCTACCTTGAAACTATGTATTGCTGTCTAGAGAAGGTCTTCAAATATGACCCTGAGTACCTCTTACCCATTTGGGTTAATCACACCATTGATTCTCATTATTGTAAAATTTTAATGGCCTAATCTTCATAGTTGATGATTTGTATAAATAAGTTTCACATTTCTTGATACCAACTAATCAATATCTCTCTCTTAAAAGCTACATCAATATCTCTTTCTTAGAAGCTACATAGTTTAAGGTCCATTCTACATCTGGAGTAGTTATTAAGTTTATATGGTCATAAGTCTTGTTCTGGGCTACTTGTCTTTATAAATGGAGTCTACCCTCCATTTTATTTAAATTATCATCAAGTAGGTATAGATCTCCCCACTTGGGCTATGATTTCTTCTTTACACTTCTTATTAATTGGATAATGTCATACAACTTTTGAGATGTTCCCTTCATGCTAATCACAATGTCCCTTAGAGGTTTTATGGTACTTATTACAATGGATCCATATATTGATCAAAGCCTTTGAACATTTATTTTATTACCCCCCATAGAGTGTACAATGGTGTAGGGGTATTCTATGTAATTGTTAATATCAAAAGGGAGTGATTTTCTCCTCTTGGTTAAAGAAACATCTTATCTTTGCTCCAATTCTACCCTCTATCCTTAAACCATTATGGCTTTCCTTTTTACCTTCCTCATAGTCTTCATTTCCTTATTAAAATGAAACTTGACTATTAGATGTTTAATAATGACCAGGTTCCACCTACCCTCTTCTACCTATTGAATTTTTTTGGATCCATTTAGGAATGTTTAAGGAGTGGTATATAAGGATTACCCTAGAAGGATCATGGGCTTAGGAGAAGAGGTTTTTATGTGAGGGAAAGGGGGAATACATGTTATCCAACTAGTGACCTTATTTTGGACCACTTTGTTCATTATTAGTTTTCTTTTCTTTGACCCCTTCTGTGTTGTAATGGTTACAACTTCTATTTGGGTTGTATGACCAATTAGTAAGACCAATTGAGTGGATAGTTGGGAGGGATTAATTGGGGAAGCTAAAATTGTGGTGGATACCAAATATTTTTAATTAACATCCTCATCGAGTTCAAAGGATTGAGGGATTAAGGAATAAAAGAATGAATAGGTGGGAGGGGTATTGAGAAAATTTTACAAATAATCCATCACCGACATGAAATAAAATATAGTAAGATCTCTTAAAGGTTGGATATAGGGTGACACAACATTGATCACATGTGTTATGACCAAGGATTATAAAATTAGTGTTACAATAATTGCACTCACTAGAACAATAATTGAAAAAGTAAGTGAGAAATGAGGAGCTTGTGTACTAACCACTTAAGAAGTAGCAATCAAGGGAAATATTGTTATAGGTGTTATTATTATACTGAGAGGTGGCAAGGATGGAAATAAGTTCACTAATTTCCCATGTGTAGAAGTTAGAGGTTTAGACTCTACTTCATATTCTTTGTCTCCTTCTGAGTCTTGAAGAGATTTAGATGAGACTAAATTATTATCAAGATCTCAGTGTCATTTGACTAAGTCTCCTCTAATAACCATTCATATTTGATATTACTTTTTGTGGTCTCACTAAAGGTTTAAAAAAAATTATGTCTCTAATTTATCCTCCCACTCCTCTTTGGTAAACCACTCCTCATTATCTATCACCTCTAGGGGTTTTACCACTTAATAACCTTTTCATTTATCTAATCCTCCCTCTAAATTGTCCTATCAGCTTTCCTTTACTAGAATACCTTGAGGATAATAAAAAATATCTCCCTAATTCTTCTTGTATACAAGGGGGTATGGTAGGAGTAGAATTTGATGCTATAAGGGCTGAAATAGTAGCATGTGAATTTTATGGGTAAATATGTGGTGATGAGGTGAGAAAAATAGTGACTACTAGGGTTGAATATGGGGAAGTGGATACTTGTTTAGGGGAAGGAAATATTGATGGAGGTGGTGGTGAAATGGTTTAGACTTTGGATATGTATGGATCCAAACTATAAATAAGAGGGGGAAATAATGGGAGACTCACATGCTATACTACTATGAGTGAAGGCAAGGGAAACATAGATAACTTCACTAGACTAGGTTATGTTTGTGAGACTCTATGTAGTGACAACAAATTGAGGAAGGGTGGACATTATGGTTTTTGTTTCAATGGTAACCACTAGGATGGAATGTTGAGGAGGTTCTTCGTTTATTTCCTATTCATTTCCCATAGGTGCTTTTCCTGATGGACCATCCTATTCTTATTCTTGGGATTCAACTTATGGTAAGGATCCTTAAGGAGGTTTTGAAACCCAATTATCTAACTCAATTCTCCTAGCCTCTTCTTTGATAGTTTATCGATGATATAACATGTGCCTAACTATCACCATGGATATATTTACCCTATTCATTCTTGTGTGGGCCTTTCTATAATCTAAAGTATTCATGAATATGTCATCACATAGATATGATACATGGCCATAATCAATCTTCACCTTCCCCATAACTCCATCTAAGTTCTTCCTAACCCTTTTTCTTGGATTACATTCTCTGTAAGGTGCCCACTTGAAATCATAGTGTGTTCTAATTTTTACCACTAGATGAAAGTGATCCCATAAAGTGTCTTGGATCATACCAATGTTGATGGGAGGTTGGTAGATAGATCCTTATTTGGACCTTCTTAGTTTAACATCTATAGGATCAACTAGCTAGGCTAACATTTCCTTCTCTACCACCTTGTTTAGGATTAACTAGGGTATATAAATAGGAAGATCCCTAGTTCCCTCTATTCGAATGACTATATGGTTTATTTAGAGCCAATAATTACCAATATTTTCAATGGTTATTTAGATTTGATCAAATAATCTATGCATGTCCTTTACATAAATGGCTTGGTATACCATTAGAAACAAGGTCTCAGTCGATCTAGCTATATTATTCTTAAATTTATGTATATGAAGAATATTGAATTCATCACAAACTTAGTTCTTAGGATACTCAGTTGATGGCTCTCAGGGTTCCTTAAAATTTGAGTGAATAGTCTTCATTATGGAATCTACTAGATAAGACATCATATAAAAGCTATTGTCTAGTTTGTTTACTAAATTAAGGACTTGGCTAATCAAATTAGCATTAAGGATCTTGCTAATAGATATGACCTAGGTGGAAGTGAAGATGGTATCCAATAAAGGAATCCAAACCTTTTTTTATGTAGTTTATACTAGGGAAACCATAAATTTAGTTTATAAAATACATAACAATCCTAATTCTTGGCCAAAATATGGTAATAGGGAGAATAGAAATAGGACCCCTAACTATGAAGGTATTGTTGACCAAGTTTGACCCCAAGTCAAATTGGTCACCCCCTCTAAATTCAAATTTTTCATAGACAAGTTATGTCATAAGTGATTTGGGGTTTAATAATTTTATTTTATGTGTTAAACATATTATCATAACATTTCATGATGTTTTAAAGTGTTTAAAGTTCACTTGTAGTCTTAAAGGTGGTAAATATGCATGAACATGTGACTTTGGCTAACATTTATGTATGTAAAAGTCCCCAAGGAGATAAATAAATACATAACACCTTCCAAATATCTTGGATTAGTTACATAACTATCACACCTATCATCATGTTAGAAAAAGGTTAAATTATTGAAGTTACAACACCACCTTGAGGAGTTAAAGAACTTATATGGACTTTTGGAAATCACTTTAAAGTGAAAAGAATTAAATAGTGTCATTTGAGATTATAAAGGTTAGAAACAAACTTGGAATGAATTTTAAACTCTCCTAGTTGTAGAAAACCACTTCTCTCTTCCATCACTCCATTCACAATCTAGTGAAGGCCAAACTCAATCAAATTATATAGGTTGTATAGGCAGAGTTGGGGGATATTATTTTCTTCAAAGATTTATAACCATAAAAGATTATAATTTGTAGAATTTTTCATTAGTTTGGTGTCTTTATCTTTATGAACAACTGATAAGGAGTCAGACTACTTTTTAAGATCTCAAATCTTTATAGGCTAGGTTTAGATCAACTCCAATGAAAAGTGTGAACTCATGGCTACACAAAATTAGTTGGAGTGAGTTTTTAGATGTTTGTAGGTGCCTCACATTCATTAATCATGGTGGAATGTATGGATGGTCCTTTAGTAAGCAAAGTCTCTCTTGTGTATAATTTACAAATAACTATCATTTTTTTATGTTTATGAGTTCTCCAAGTGATCTAGTTGATTCCTATTTGGGAATAATGGATTTTTATTCCTATTTTAGTTAAGGGTCTAGATCAATAAATCAATAAATAGTATTGAAATAATTACAATCCTAATTTGTATAATTTATTTATCTTTTTTACCTTTCTAAAAATAGTAATAAGGAAAAATATAACTTATCTTGAAACTGGACCGAGACAAATGATACAGAGCTTAAAACTAGCTATGTAGGATTTAGATAGTGTCAACCTAAATTTGGCTTTCATTCAACAAAAGGATAGGAGTGTTGAAAATAAGACACATGGGGGTTTGGTGCTATTATCCATTCCTACTAATATTGTCCAAACTAGTCATAGAGACCTAAAATTTTTGGGTTCTTTGCACTATTATTGTGTGAGCTTGCCTATGAAATATTTAGTGTTGATTATTGATAGAACGTTTTGTAGAGTTTTTTTAATCTTCAAACCCTACCCCTCCATCATGCTTGAAAAAATGATGTTTGAATCACTTAAGAAAGGGGGGGGGAGGTTAGTGTGTAATATGCATTGAACATATAGTCCACACCCTTTGTGTGGTCACATTTCCTACATACTAATAATTTGAAGAGGGATCAATCCATATGTAGTTCTCCCACTTAATGTGCTTTGTGTAATAGTGTGTTGTAGATGCAAAAATTCCAAATTAAGAGTGCTTAAGGTGGATAGGGACTGGTATAATGGTTTGAGTATGTTTGAAACTATGTTGGGTGATTGTATATAGATAATAGGGAAGTTTTCATTAGTGCTTTGTTAATATTCTTACCTGATTTATAAGATTTATCACCCCCTTTGTAAATGAACTTTGGATAGGATTTTATAAAGAACCATTGATCATGGGTTAGATGTATTCATGATAGGCCAACATAATGAAGGATAGGGATTATATGTAAATGACTATTGGGGCTCAAAATACGAATGGACAATAGCACTAAAAATGGGATACCCTAGGGTTAGGCACTATAGTACAAGTATGGCACACCTGTTCTATAGGATCAGGACCTAGGGTAATGAATAGGATTGGCCTAGGAAATACAGTTTGGCTGAGCTAAAATCAAGGTTCAAAAGGTTTTGTATGATTTTTAATGGGTGAAAAGGTGTCTAAAAGGGTCACAAGAGCATGTAAAAAGGACTTGTGGATAGGGTCTCATAAGCCACACTCAAACTACCAATTTGGACATTTTATATGACTACATTTCCCCCCTTTTATTCTAATGATGCAACAAATCAAAATACTAGGATAAAATAAAATCATAAATCATACATGAACTTACTTATAAGGGTGAATCATATGTAAATGTGTGATACTAAGTGTGGATAGAGAGCACAACATGAATCATAAATCTACAAAAGAAAATAAGGAGTAGATCAATTCTTACTAGACACACCATGTATGAAATAGGAACATAAAAAAAGATGGGTAAGAAGAGAGAAGAAGATAAAGGAATGAATACACCTCACCAAGTATGCAAACCAATACGAAACATGTTTTGATGTTGAATGATGGTGAGTGATGCTAGGTATGTGTTGTACCAAAAGTAATATCATGAATGGATCTGAGTACTCAATTACCCAAGGGTGGATCAAGAATATAAATGCTATCCCTTTGGCTCCATTATCTCCCACTAAGTCAATCTATGTGATTACGCATGTGTTAATTGATATTTAGACTATGTATCTAGTCACTCTGATTAGGTGGCTTAAGAATACAAAAGCTAGCTA
The DNA here is from genome assembly GCA_037957365.1 of Torreya grandis. Classification (NCBI taxonomy): domain Eukaryota; kingdom Viridiplantae; phylum Streptophyta; class Pinopsida; order Cupressales; family Taxaceae; genus Torreya; species Torreya grandis. Next base: position 12,111 of record JARHVA010010950.1, on the reverse strand, counting down.
GTCTTTTGGCTCCATCATTTCCCATTAACTAAAGCTATTAATTGATATCAATATGAATATATGTCATATGATATGCCTATTTAATCCCATGAATACTTGATAATATGATAATGTGGCATGGATAGCTAGATGTGTTTTGAGAACTAGGCCAATCTTGGCCACTCTGAAAGGTGGAGATTAGGCTTATATGAAAGCAACTCCAAAACTAAGAAATACGCTTATATGAAAGCCATTTTGAAATGATGCTAGCCACATAAAAATAGAATAAGGAACACAACTACCGAGAATACCTATGTAATTTACTAAACTTAGAAATAAAAGAAGGCAAATGTTCCATGCACATTGACCCCAATCATTAGTGTCTGTAACATGGATTCTAATTTAGAAGTTGTATCAATTGCCTAATCTAAAACTAGAGGTGAGAGCCATCATGTCAGACATGATGCCCCATAAATTTTGATACTCTAAGTAAAATTGTACTAAAATTGCTCAATCTAAATTGTACTATAGTTGACAAAACTATAGTTTATCTCATCTTTCAATCTATTTCTAAAAAATATAGGTTTTTTGGTGTTTCTATAGGAGCATTGAAAACAAGACACTTTACTATCTAGAATTATATTCCAAGTATGGTGATCTTATCCTTTACTATTTTTTATCACTATTCTACATTCATCACTATCTATCTGGTCTACTCTACCTAGTTTGAATTTTAAATGTTATTATGAGTGTTTTAGAAACTAATTTTTGACTAGTAGAAGGATCTAATTTTTATGACAAAACCCTTATTTGTTTCCCCCTCTTTTGAGGGTAGGAATGAAGACCCTACAATGACTACCCTCAAAATAAAGATCCCTATAATTGTGTTATGTTGTGGAATACATGATATATAAATGATAATTGAAAATATGTCTCAATATATAACATAGCTTGTATTAGAGATTGTTAGATCCACATGGGTATGCATAGATAGATGTAATAATGTAATAGAATGTGAAGTATACTAAAATAAAAGTGGAAATCTAGTTATTTTTTAGTTGTCAAGGAGGGATGGAGTATGATTTCCATCATAGAATCCAATAAGGTAAGATAATGCATGATATATATTATGGCATTGCAAACATTTGATAATCAAACAAGTAAATAAGTACACAAGGTAAGAAATAAGAAACACACAAAAGTGGCCAAGGGGCCAAGAAAACAAGGGACATGGACACATATCACTCAAACTGGGAAAGCAAACATACAAGGCATGTTTAAATTTCCACATACACATACAATTGAAAACAAACAAGGTTGGCATGAGGGCCAAAAAAACATAGAAGAGTATAAGCAAAGGACATTATAAAATGTTATAAGGCACACACAAAAGTACAAAATAGGAACTGAGAAATGAAATAAAATATATCTAATCAAAGCAAGAAAGAAAAGCATGTAAATTCTAGAAATACTATCACATATAACTAATCAAATAAAAAAGTGAAAGTATTTAAATCATGGAGTACAAGACTAGGTAGATGCTAATAAATAATCAAGTGTTATATACTGTGAGTATCAATAGAGTAATATATGTAAACTAGTAAGTAATGTACATCAACATCATAACTAGAGTATGTGGTGTAAGAATCACATAACTTGGATGGTGTCATCATGTATAAGATGTCCCTAGTGGGTAGATATGTCAATGTATGTCTTGAATGGAGAAATATGAAGCCCCCTAAATGGGTAAGGTAAAGTAATCAAGGATTTGGATGTCACTATACACACTTAAACAAGATCAAATGAATCATGGTAATGTAGATAAATTGACAAACAATAGCATAGAATAAAAAATATAAGTCTAACATGGTAGTAGCAATGTAAAGCATGGATAATGCATAAAGTTTGAAATTATTTTAGTTGTTTGAGTTATTTGAATGTTTTCATATTTTGACATGTTATATTATTTTTGGTATTTTTGAAATAAGATATGTATAAGAAAATAAAAAGAAACTGTGTACAAGAAAGACTGATAAGAAATGAAACTAACTTATCAGTCTCATAAGAGACTCCCTATCATGGTGTCTTATATCAAGGAGAGGGATCATGCATCATCATGAATAATGATGGAAGGGTTGAGACTATGGATTTGAAAGCTATGCATGTTGTAAGTTCTTTAAAATATCTATAGTAGAAACTAATTTTGGGGTCCCCTTGTAGCTTTAAGAAGTGGATGCCACTGTGGGGCTCTTAGGGACCCATCTAGTAGTAGAATAGGCTCTCTAAAAATGTTCTTTATGTGCAGAGACACAATAAATTAATGATACTACCCTAGGTGTGAATATTGTAGCCATAAAATATCTAAATTCCTAAAAATATCATTGATGTAGTAGTTTCTCTAAGAGAGGCCTCCGTGGAAGTGTATGAACTCTCTATGCTGGCACGAGAAGCCTTGAATATGTTTGAATCTCAACTATAAGAAGAAATTTAATTGGAAAAGGAGATGAAAATAGTGACTACAAAGTAGGAGATGGATCTAAAGTGGGGAGTGGTAAATCATACATAACTCCACCAACTACAACAACCTAATTAACAAGAATGAATTTCATGCATCTATAAACTATAAAAGGTATTGCATGAAGTTTTTAGATCCATGGTCAACCAAGCAACATATCAAAGACTCATACACTAGGAATAATAGTAATTAGTGTGGCCATATGTATAGGTATAACCTATATAGGAAGTATAATCTCATCTAATAAACTTGGTATATGCCCACTAAATCTATTGATAATTATGTCCATTGGGGCGATATCCTACTCTGAATATCCCAAATGCTAAAGTAATGTTATAGTGCACATGTGTATACTAGATCCATCATCTATAAGAACATTATGAATGGGATGATGATAAATGTAGGATCTGATAAAGAATGCATTATAATCCAAATCATCCTCAACTATCTCCTACTCTAAGAAGGAGATCAAAAGTCTAGCTAGAACTCTAGAATTATGCACACTAATCATGTTCCTCAAAGGATCTGACTCAACTAAAGGTGACTGATATGTAGCTGGTATAAGGTTTGCATGATATGCATGGTAAACACATAATGTATCTCCCATCTGTTATCTATAATTCTATGGGAATGGATATGAGAAAAGTTTTAGAGCCTTTTCCTATGTTTGATTTGCTTGAGTAGATTCAACTGAAGTGCCAAGATCAATAAGGTTTCCATCTATCAAATCATGTATCTTGTGTCAAAAACTAATTCATCTATTCATTATGTGTCTTGGTGCCCTATGAAAATAAAAAAATGCATTCTAACCATATTCATATGGAAGAGGCTTTGTTGTATCAATTTATTGAATAGGAGCGAGAGATATGATATTGTATTCCAATAGCTTCTATAAGACTTTGGCTTGAGATATGGGTAGATTGGTAAAGGATCATCGAGGAGGCATGGATAAATCCACTCACTGAGGAGGCTCAAAAGCCACATTAACTATGGGTTGATTTTAATTTTTTCTATCATTAACCTTTACTTTGTATGGGACTTTACTATGACTCTTGTTTGTTGTTTTTGATGTGCTTGTGTACTTGAGTTTCCCATTGAAGTTAATTTGACTTTTCTTTCCTTTAGTGTATGACATAAATTAGTGAAGGAAGAGAACCTTTTGAACATTATTGACTCATGCAAGGCTGGCAACATACTTTATTTTAATAGATCCTATAATTTTTGATCGACCATGGGGCTAATCATTTTAGCCAATATAGTCTTATATCTAAGAAAATAATCTATGAGATGTTCATTTAACCTTTGTTTCTATTATGTAACTTACACATAAGAAACCTTGTCACCTATGTTAATGCTAAAGTGAGATAGAAACATGTTATCTAAGAGATTAAATACATTGAATGACTGATTTAATAGACTATAAAACCATTATAGAGCATAGTCCTTTAAACTCTATAGAAATAGGTTGGTTAATAACTAGTCATTTAGCACATAGTCTAAGCATATTGTGTGAAAAGCATTCAAGTGTGTCTCTAGATCACCCTTACCATCATATAGAGTGATCTTGGTTTGAACAAAACCTAGTGGTAAGGGTGTGGAATGAATATGGCATGCCAATGGTGTATGAAGTAGAATGGAAGAATCCAATGCCTATGTTGGTCTAGAGGAAACTTAATAAATATGTAGTGCCTTGGATTGAAGATATCTTATCTCTTGTACAAGGGAAGCCACATTAGAAGACAAATATGTACTAACCATAACTAGTGGTGCCTCATAGGAAGGTTGGGCTACTATAAGGGGTTGTTGAGACATAGTTTCCCCCATAGTGTCATTGGCAACTAGTTGTTATATGGTTTGAGAGGATTATCCATTGTTTGATTTTCATTTTTATTCTTATAGTATCTTAATAATATCATTTTATATATCGAGATATTTAATTAAAAGGTCCTGAAGTTCCCTCTTATCAGTTTCATCAAAACTGGTATATTGGGCCATTATTAAAGTAGGAAAACAAATCGAAGATGGATTGATTTTTTTTCAATAAGTTGTAATAAGTAAATTGTGATGGAAAGAAAGTAATGAATAAAGGAAATGTAAAGTCATAACAACAACAAACTATAACATGCATAAAAGGAATATGAAGCTTACAAACATGTAAGGTGATACCTCAAGAAGCAAAGGGACCTAATAAGCTTAACTAGAGCCTGAAAGAAATGAATTTTTAAATTACTAAGGTAAATTTTAAAAATTAAATGTGAAATTTTTATTTAAATTTGCAAGAAAAAAAATAAAAAAACATATTGAAAAAATCAGCAAGCAATTTTCCCTAGAGTTTTTAGGGCTTTTGTATGAAAATGAAGTAAGTCAGATTCACCAAATGATTTAACCTATTTGGGAATAATGGATTTTTATTCCTATTTTAGTTAAGGCTCTAGATTAATAAATTAGTAAATAATATTGAAATAATTGTAGTCCTAACTTGTATAATTTATTTATCTTTTTTACTTTCTAAAAATAGTAATAAATAAGGAGAAATATAACTTAGCTTGAAACTAGACTGAGACAGATGATACAGAGCTTGAAATTGGATATGTAGGACTAAGACAATGTCATCAACATAAATATAGATTTCATCTAGTGAAAAGATAGGAGTATAAACAATATGACACTTTAGGGTCCAATGTTATTTTCCAATCTTGTCACTATTGTCCAAACTCATCACAAAGACCTATACTTTCTAGGTTCTTTGTGTTATTCTTTTGTGAGCCTACCTATGAAATCTTGAGTGTTGATTGTCGATATAACTCACCATAGAGTTGTTTTAATCTTAAAAACCTAACCCTCCATCATGATTGATTAAATTATTTTTAAATCACTTTAAAAAGGGTGGGTTAGTGTGTAATATGTATTAAACGTGTAGTCCACACCCCTTGTGTGGTCACACTACCTATATACAAATACTCTGAAGAGGGATGAAGCCATACGTAGTTATCCCATTTAATGTGATTTGTGAAATAGTGTGATGTGGATGCAAACATTAAAAATTGAGAGTGCTTGAGGTGGATAGGGACTAGTATGATGGTTTGAGTATGTTTTTAGCTATGTTCGGTGACTGTATGCAGAGAATAGGTAGGTTTTCCTTAGTGTTTTGTTTGTATTCTTACTTGCTTTGTAAGATTTATCACTCTCCTTTATAAATGAGCTTTGGATAGGATTTTATAGTGGACCATTGGTCATGGGTTATATGTATTCATGTTAGGCCATCATAATAAAGGATAGGGATCAGATGAAAATGATCATTGGGGCTCAAAATACAAATTGACAAGAGCGTTAAAAATAGGACATCATAGTGTCTGGTACTATAGTCCAAGTATGACATTCCTATCCTACATGCTTGGGACTTGGGGGGATAAGATTGACATAGGAAATATGGATTGGTTGAGCTAAAATTAGGGTTAATAAGGTTTTGGATGATTGGTAATGAGTGAAAAGGAGTCAAGAAGGGTCACAAGAGCATGAAAAAAGGACCTATAGATAGGGTGTCACAAGCTACACTCAAACTACCAATTTGGACATTCTATATGACTACACTAGTTCAAATAAGTAAATATTAATGGTATTTTAATACTCTCTCAATCCATTCATGGATTTATAATCAACCAAATATTCTATACAAGTCTCAAGCTAGTTACATCTCTATTCACCTTTTTGGATTGTGTTTTATGCTTGCATATCAGACTAAGTTAAATGAGTTTGAATATGTTTTTCAAGGAATTTGAGAGATATTTAATCATGATAAGTATTTTTATATAATGGTGAAAATGTTTTTGTATCCCTAGTAACTATTTTTCACTTTCCATCATCTTAAACACAAGATTGTAAACCATCTTCTATAGGCCTATAGATCTGTCATCCAAGAGAAATAAATGTTGTCAACATTCAAAGTTTAATGTCTAAAAAATGAAACATGATGATGGTTCAAGTTTAAAATATCATGGATCAATGAGATATCACTCAAGGACCTAAATTCAATGATGGATAAAATACCAAGCTAATAGACTTAGTAAGAATCACCTATAGGACTAATATTGAGTACAAAGGATAAAATTTTGAAGAGGATAATGGACTAAAAATTTAGTTAGAAAGAGATATCAAAGGAATAACCATTATAGTACACCATGGTGTAGTTTTGATAGGCCTAAAATCCCTAACTACATGCTCATAACTCTCATGTTATCACCTACAGTCAGCCAGTTGAAGATTTATCTTTGAATAGAGATGTTCATGAGTTTTAGAGTCCTCAGGGCATTTATGAAGTCGTAAGATCCATAAAAACATGTTAAAGATCCTCTAAATGGTTTAGGTACTAGTTCTAAAAGATAACAAGCCTCAAAATTAGCTAATACTACTTCTAAAAACATATATAGCCAACTAGGAGAAGTTTGTTTTAAACAATGATGATAGTGGAGTATAAGAGTTTCAAGACTTTGAAAAGGGTTTTGAGATAGCAATAAAAACATAAAAAAATCATGGAAATATTTGGAGATTATCTGGAAGATCTATATCATTTATAAAACTACAAACATAGTCAAGATCCTTCAATGATCACCTACAATAACTCATTGAAAAGGTTGTCTTGGATGGCAATGTTGATGAGAAAACTAAGTTTTCAAAGTGTTTAGTAAGGTCCTTATCCATTCAATAGTTTGAGGAGGTTTTCAATGTCAAAATAAGCTCTTATATCACTAATTTATAGAACATTCTCAAATAAACAAACCAAAGTAGATACATAGGACTATAGGTTTGTTTAGAAGACTTAGGGTTTTCAAAACATGAGATTGTTATTTGTGTCAGTGGTTGAAATATGGAAAGGAGATCAGGGTTCCCAAGTCATTAATATCAATAGATTCTAAGTGGATATTTTGAGACTAAATAATGAAATAGGGGTCACAAATTCCTAAGTGGACACAAAATCTTGCCTAAGCTTATAGGAATAGTTGTTTTCTTGAGAGATATATCTATGGGAGCTATTGTCACCAAATCTCACACTCTAGAAGAGGGTGTTCAATCCTTTTCTAGATTTGGATAACATGGGAACACTTCTAGGTATGTGGGTGCACCTATAGTGGAAGTGAGCCTCTATATTTTAAGGGATAGCTCCCTGAATGTATCTTGAAGTGATTTCACCTATGCTAATGATTGCTGATGGGAAAAGAGTTATAAGTTGCATGAAATAAAACTAATATAAGGGGGTGATACACTAATATGTATTCCATATGATCATCATACTTTCCTTCTCTAAGAAATAAGAAACATAGAATAAGTTCTAAGTCTTATGGTTTCTAACATGGGTATTTAAATATGGAGGTGAGATGCATAAAATTTATACAAGGTAAGTGAACCATAAGCTAGTTGTAGGCACTAAGGCTCATTTTACACTTAAAAGATAGGATCATGCTCTTTAAAACACTCCATATGAACTATTAGAGAAATAAATCTTGCATAAATATGTAAGGATAAGGGAAGAAATGATAGAGAATTATCACTTAGCATCACCATACATCACTTGCACACTCAGATAATTGTGTAAGAGATGAAAATTAGAATTACATTAATATTCAAAGGTAAACTATGATGTCATTATATCAGGGCTTCACCATACATGGAGTGGAACTTTTTTTTACAATACTTCAAGGGATATATTTATAGAAAAGGAGATCAAGAGAGATAGGGTTTTGGTGATAAAAAAGGGATCAAATGAATTAGAATCCATTTGAAAATTAGTTACAAATGAATCTACAAAATATTCTCATTTAAAACACTTGATTGATCCAGGTCACCTTAAGTGGTTGCACAATTGCATATTATTTCATTGATTCTCCTTGATGGTTGTAATGGTAGGATTAAGTTGTCTCCAATTAGGTCTTGATAATAGTGTAGTTATAAAACTTGGATCCATCATTTAGAATCATTACTTGTTATCTGCTCCTAATTTGGTTGGCATGGTGTGCCATAGTGGACATAAAGGTCACTTTCAAGTAGTTGGTCCATTGGATGAACTATTGGGGTCCCATTGGTTTTCCTTCATGTCACCCTTTGAAATATTATCTCCTTATGCTTGAAATGGTGAACATTGTCAAAGAAGTATCCCTTCATGATGCAAACTTACAAGCCAAACATCCATAATTAGCAACATGGGTGGTCCTTTTATGTTCTCTATATTCAAATTCATTGTATTGATTGCTCTATGGTATTTAAATGAGCTTTCATGGTGATAAGATGACCCTAAAAGATCCATTTGCTTCTATAAAAAATTGGTTTTAGTTTGACTCCTATTGAAAAATCTTGGCTCACCTTTACTCCAATAGGCTATCAAAAATTGACTAGGATTATTTACACTTTGACTTAGCTCACTCTGTTGAATTTTCCAAGTCTAAATGAGGATGAGCCCTCTATCTACCTTTGAATTGTCAACCTATTTACATTGGCATCATTTGGCAATATCATATTGTTCTTTAAGATCTTGTTAGTGTACCAACTTATGTGATTATGCCATGTGTCAATTTCTTAGGCTCTTTGGTTGACAAGCTCTATGAATGTGAAACTTATCGCTTGTGCATTTACTTAGAGATCTTTTTGACCATTTGACTTTATCGTAATCTGTTGGATCATCTATGTATAATGAAGTGTGGGCCATTGATATTGCTAGGACAAATAGTTTGAAACACAATGACTACTTCATGATCTTAAAATTTATATCTTGTAGGATGTCATTTGATTTTTCATATGACCATCTTTGACGATTGTCTAACCATAAAATTTAAGCTAAAAAGGATTGTCTAGATCTATATTTAAATTTAATGTTCATATGATCATCATTCATCATTTTGAAAAACATGATTGACATCCTATGTACCATCAAATTCAAAAACAATTAGATTTTCATCTGACCTCTAACTTGACATTTGCATGAATGTCATATGTTTTTTGGACCAACTTTGAAAGTTTGGATCTTGAATCATAAGAAACATGGAGATCCCATATTTGAAGGAGATGTTCTTCTTGCCAAAAAGGATGAACCCATTTGATGTGATGGTCTTAAGATCTTCTCAAGTGAATATATTTGAATTTAAATAAGTTTGGCTCAAAACTACTTCTGTGTGATCTCCATGATGATCGAGCATAAATGACTTAGTATGGGAAACTTAGTAGAAATGTCTAGGGGCCATAGCTTTGCACATGGATAACTCTATTTATTTTTCAATAGAGGACCTTTAACTTGGAATATAGTAACTTAGGACTAATGTGAACAAACCTATGTGGTCACCTTCCTTTAAAAATACCACATGTGTGATATCTAGCCTCAGTAAACTACCCACTTACACTCTTTACCACTAAACCCAAAATGCCTAGGTGAATACAATGAAGAATCATATGAAAACTAAGAGATTCCTAAGTCATTACAATAACTCTTGACATCTTTTAGGGTCTTTTTAACACTCTCCATCTGCTCATCTATTATTAACCTAATCTAAAACCCTAACTACATTGATCAGCCATGAAGACATACCACTTGCATAAAATGTCTCTAAAATGGTCTTGTAGACACCAAATGACACAAGGATGAAGCTAGAGTGTGACTAAAACATAATGACATAAGGAATGACACTATATGAGATAAAACCTACCTTATAAAATTATAAAAATCCCCAATACAAGATTTTGACTATAGGGTGTTGACCCATTTTGGCCTGTGGGAAAAAATGGTCAAAATTCTTGGCAATTTCCTAGGGGTTGCATACCTGCCTATGAAAAAGGAACCTTAGACCAGTTGACTAGTCTTGTCCATTAGGATATGGAGTCATAATTATATAGTATGGACACATAAATTTCTTTTAAAAATACATAAAAAACAAGGGAACATAGAAATAAACAACACATAAGATGAGAAACATATGTCCTTCAAGGGCACTTATTGAATAAAACACGAATAAGAAAGGAAAAAACACCTAAAACTAAGTAGTCTAAGATGAACACTTCCTCTAAGATCAAAGGGGAATTTTGACAATATTCCATGCATCACGAGATGAGGGATTGAGTGAGGTTGGTAGCTCTTTGACTCTTGGTCTTGATGTCTGCTTCTTCTTTATTTCAACTATCAGTCTCTTTAGCATGATGTTCAATGAGAACCAAACAAATATAAATGTGTTAGTTATGTATATCTAGATAACCTCAACCTTTTCATATGGTTCCTTAGCTATGACCTCTAATGGTGGTTGATAAGTCTTACCTTCTTGATATCCATGGTGCTCTCAATAAGATTGGGTTTCTCTTCAGCTTCAAGCTCCTCAAGCTCATCAATGAGCCCTGAATAGTCCACTAAATCTTGTTCATTGTCCTCCATAGATAAATTTTCCTCCACATTCTCATGTAATTGACCCTCAACTTGGAAAAGGTCTTCAATCTCTTTAAAGAGCTTCATTTGTAGCTACTAGTCATCATTGACAGAACATGCTTGGTGTTTGAGAGCATCAATCTTGTCTTCTTCATGTCCCTATATCTCTAAATATGTTTCAATACTAGGGGGTCCCTTAACTACTTTTGAGGAAATTCAACCTTAACCTTTCCCTCACTTTCCATGTCTATAGCATCTTAGACACTAACATCACTAGATTGGTTTATAATAACATATTCTTGATTAGTAGAATGACTTTCATATTTATACTTGAGATGGTCATCTACAACTTCATTATTGGACAACGAGTCTTCCTCAAATGCCTCTCCCTTTGGGTCTTAGAAAAATTTCTCATGGATAGTTGCAAATATTCTTTAATAAGTTCCTCTTCCATATTAAACTCTACACCTATAGCTATGATAGGATCTTTAATGTGCTTTTCTTCATCGAAGAAGGTAGAGTTGCAATTTTGGTCACCAAAGGGGGTCCCTATGGTGATTTCCTCCTCATAGTTTCTCATGACATATTCTTGGTTAGCTTTGGCTTGTATTTCTCCTCTTCACTTGCTTCTCCTCAAGATGGGCTCATGTGAAGGAGCTATAATATAAGATGTAATGGAAGGCTGGTAAGTTAGAGATAGAGTGTGGGATGGAAGAGAGGTCTTATCAGTGGATTCAGAAAGAGGAAAGAACTAGTAGGGTCATGTGGAAGTGACTTCTTGGGTTGATTAGAAGGAGGGGCATCTACATAATTAAGATTTTCATGCTACTAATAACTTTCTTGAAACTCTTCAATAACATGTTGACTTTTGAGATCTTTATACTCCCACATACTTAGCCTTTATATTGAGTATTTAAGGCATTCCTTTGCCAAGTTCATTTGTTCTTTGATCTCCCATTGAGTTCCTTCTAACTCTTCAAATAGATCCAAAGTCTATAAATGACCTTGGGCATCACCTCTCAACCATTCCATGAGATGAATAGGGAGCACATCATTTTTGTCATCCCATGTTCTCATATTTTCTTCATTAACTTAGTAATTGTGGTATGAATGTCAGAAAGGACTTGATATAAAGATGGAAAAAGTGAGGGAGGAGGATGGTAATGATGGGGATCAGGAACAAATTCACTTATTTCATTATAATATCTAAGAATACATCCCT
>JARHVA010010949.1:0-108981 GCA_037957365.1 Torreya grandis | reverse complement strand
TACCCATTAGGGGTATTTTCATAGATCCATGTTTATACATTTGATACATTTCCCACTTAAGGGTATCTCATACATAATTTATACTACTAGGTTTTATCTTTACATATTATACATTCCAATTTATCCATTGATTTATCTTGATATTGATCATTTTACTCATTACTCAATTTTTTTTACTATCACTAGTTAGACTTAGTATATATGAATCCTATCATCTACATAGATTTGTAATACATAGTTATACATACTTTCATTTCTAATTTTCCTATATTAGACTTGATTATGTTTCCTATGATTCTTCCATATTCAAGGGCATTTAAATATACCATTATTCTTTGGATATACATCACTTCTCTATTTTTAAGCCTTGGACATGTACCCAAGTCCCTTGAGTGTGCTTTCCTTATTATATATTTAAACATTTGAACATGTACTTCTATGTGGCTCTAAGATAAATTATTTGTTACTTGTATATTCAGACATTTAAACATGTCCTTGTATGTCTTTATTCTCAAATTTAGTGACATGTGTCAATGTCCCTTGTATTGTGGACCCCTGTCCTACCTTTGTGTGATTCATGCACTTATATGTATGATTCCTTGTATGTTTTTATACCATGGACACTTATATTTTCTATTACACACACACTGATTTTCTATGTCATGAGGTATCTCATGCATCTACCTTTCATACTTGGGTGACATGATGGGAATAATGACCCATACCCCTTGGTCATATTTTTTATTATACGTATGGATTAAATATATATTGACACCCTTGTGTAGTAATATATTATAAGATACATCTTACATTGCTTACTCATGCTTAGATACACTTACATTCTGATGTTATGTTTATACATTGTATTAAAATATCATGCACATGCTCTGGCTAACACATTTTGTAGATCTACTTATTTAGAGGGAATTTATTAAATAGATTTAATTACTACCCTAAAAATAAGGGACATTCATAGGGGTTTTTCATAGATAATAGGATCTTACTTTGTTATTCATAGATAAATTTCAGCACATAGGCTGAGTTTCAAAAATCAATCACAGGGCAGACACAAGAAAAAATAGAGACTCAGACAGTAATTCAAACAACCTAGATTTTGTTGGAAATATTGTCATTAATGTCAAAGGTCTATCATTATTGGTGATAAAGGACCCATTATATTTAATGATGTTTGTAATAGTTATATCTTGGCTATATTTAATATTAATGAATATATTTTTGGTTGCATATAAGATAAAAGAAGGGCCCATGGAGAAGTCAAAGAGTCATGGGGTAAAGACAAAAGAAGAATGGGATTAATTTTCCCATGAATAGTCATCTTGGGTAATTCCAAGAGTCACCAAGTGAAGACAAAAAGAGGAAGGGCACAATTTCTCAGGAAGGGAAACTTTGAGAAATACAAAAAGTCACCAAGATAAAGACAAAAGAGGAAAGGATGCTTTTGCTTATGAAGGGTCACCACATGAATTTTAAAATGCAAAGATATGAAGGGTCACGCAAGTTTGGTGACATTTTCCATGAGGATTGAAGGGTCACAAAGGGGGAAGGCCAAAGGTCATTTGGAAATCTATAAATAAAGGCTTGAGAATCCATTTGTAGTGTGTGAAAGATAAGTATGATTTGTATTTATTATATCTAGCTTAGAAGAGAAAAGGTTGGAGAGGAAAGAGATATTGTAATGAAGTATCATTTGTTTAGATACCAACATTGAGAGATAGTTGTGTGGTATACACAAATGGTTTGGTGCTCTTATGGGTTGGTGCTCATGAATTAGTTCTATGTTGGTTATTAACAAAGGGGTTAGTGATCCTATGGGTAGGTTATCATGAATTATTGTTGTGTTGGTGCTTAGCAAAGGGGTTGGTGCTCCTGTGGGTTAGTACTCATCAATAGTTATTGTGTTTGTGCTCAAAAAAGGGATTGGTGCTCCTATATGTTGGTGCTTGTGAATATTATAGTTTGAGTTGGTGCTCATTCATATACTTGAGATTGTTCTCCATGATTTTTCCCACATTGGGTTTCCACATTAAATCTGGTGTCTCTCTTTATCTTATTTGCTGTTTATTATTTTAGCTTTATTGCATATTTTGAATGTGTGTCTGATTAAGGGAAATTTTATAATATTTATGATATACTAATTCACCCCCCCCCTCTTATTATATCCCATGATTAATAATTGGTATCAGAGCAGGTTCCTTTTTGAAAAAGTTTTATAGCTTGAAGGTAGATTAGGAAAGCATATGATGGCCAAGAAGTTAAAAAAGGAGAATCAAGAAGAAGAGATTTTATTCATGGCCATACATGAAGATGCCTCTGCAAGCAAAATTACAGATGATCAAGAAGAAGAAGAGGATGAATTTGAAGTGAATCTAGAAGGAGAACTCATTTGTGCCTTAGAAGAGTTAAAAGTTATTGAAAATAAAAATTGAGGATTGAAGCGCCAGATCAAGAAAAATAAAAAGGAGTCAAAGGAAATAATTGGAGATCTACAAGCACACTTTGAATAAGCCAATAAGAATGAAGAATATCTAATGACATAGTTCAAAATAGTAAGAAAATAATGTGAAAGGTATGTTATTGAAATTGCTTCTTTAAAGTAGATCTTGATAAAACATATAAATCAATCAATGATAGAGCAACTAATGATTCAATATTTGAGAATAAAACTAATATGTTAAATAAGATATTAGAAAGTCAAAAGGTAAATTCAGATAAGATAGGTATTGGATTTGAAAAGAAAAAGAGCTATGTTGAAGCTCTTATAAAAGAGGAAATAAAAAGGGAAGAAGTGAAGAATACAGAGGACATCTCAAATAAAGAAAGCTGGAAGGAACAAAGCTATAAAAGGTAATCAGGTCAGAGATACACAAATAGGTCCTATTTTTATGGTTAATATTTTTTATTGTAATGCATATGGTCAAAAGAAATTAGAATGTAGAAAAAGAGCTAACAGTTTTAGAAATAAGGAAAAGGAAAGTCATGTAGAGTCAAGCAGAAGTTACAACTCTTTTGATCATCTATCAAGCTTTGATAAAAAGGCCATAATTTGTTAAAAGTGTAATAAATTTAGAAACATAGCTCAATAATATAGAAACATGTTTGATTTAGTCAAGAAGGACTAGATTTTTAAGGCTCCATTCATCAAGAAGAAGGTTTAGACATGGCAGAAGAAATAACTTGAAGATTATATGTTGGTTCAGACAACTTTGCATGTAAGAAATGAAGAAAATCCATTATTCATTTATAGTGGATGTTTGAGGCACATGATAGGAGATAAGATCAAGTTCATAACCTTGAAGAAGATTAATGGTGGCACAGTGAAATTTGGAGACAATACTACTAGCAAAATTGCTAGAAAAGGTACACTAAGTGTGGATAATGGTATAACTAAAATTGAAAATGTTTTATATGTAGAAGTCCTTAAGCATAATCTTTTGAGTTTAAGTCAAAATTTTAATTAGGGACACACACTAAAGTTTTATGTAGAATGTTTTCAAATTATAAGAAAAGATTCAAATGCTCAGAGAGTAGGCAATAACTTGTATATGCTATTAGACATCAAAGGTCAAAGATGTTGTTTGAGTCAGATTGAATAAAGTTAGATATGGCACAGGAGAATGGGGCACATAAATTTTAACAATCTTGTCAACATCAGCAAAAAGCAATTAGTCAAAAATCTTTCAAAGATTACAAAGCCATCCGACATGCTTTGTGGACCTCGTTATCATGGGAAGTAGGCTAGAAGGTAGTTCAAAACAAAAGAGTACTCAACCACTCAGATGTTAGATCTTATTCACACTAACCTATGTGGACCTATGAGGACTCAAAGTACTCAAGGTGATAAATATTTCATGTTGATTATTGATGATTTTTCACGTATGACTTGGGTAATGTTTTTAAAGGAAAATTTAGAAGCTTGTAGACATTTCAAAACATTCAAAGCATTAGTTGAGAATGAAACTAGTTTGAAGATTAAGTGTCTAATATTAGATCAAGGAGGATAATTTATGTCAAACCAATTTATAGAGTTTTGTGAAGATCATGGAATAAAGAGACATTATTCAGTAGCTAAAACTCTATAGCAAAATGGAGTAGTTGTATGGAAAAATAGAATAGCTCAGGAAATGGTGATGACAATGGTAAATGAATCCAAGATAATAGATAAATATTGGAGAGAGGTAGTTGGTATAGTAGTTCATATTTAGAATATAACATTATTAAGAGTCAATAGTGACAAGACTCCTTATGAGCTATGGAAAGACAAACTAGTAATAGCTTATTATTTTAGAGTTTTCGGTAGCAAATGTTTCATAAAGAGAACTGATGAAAGACTTGGTAAGTTTGAATCTAGATCAGATGAAGGTATATTTCTTGGTTATTCTTGAAAAATTAAAGTTTATAAATTTTATAAAAAAATAACCAAGAAAATAGTTGAAAGTGTAAGTGTCATGATAGAAGGAGATGGAACACAAATAATCAGTGATCTAGTAGACATTCTTGAAACCATTAAAGAGGAAGGCTTTGAAGAATTGGACGAAGATGAGGAGAAGGAGAAAAAGGACACCAAAACTCCATCCAAATACATTAAGAGAAATCATAATGAAAGTGACATCATTAGGGACACAAATGAAGGAATTTGCACCAGAAGAATGATGGTAAGTGAATCTAAGCAAGTTAATTTCTCTTTGTTATCTAAAATTTAGCCTAGAACTTTTTCAAAAGCTAGACATGATGAACATTAGGTTAAGGCTACAGATGAAGAATTAAATGAAATAGAAAATAATGATACTTGGGAATTAGTGCCTAAACCAAAAGATCACAATGTGATAGGAATGAAATGGGTTTATAGAAATAAGTTGAATGAAAATGGAGAAGTGACCAAAAATAAAGAAACATTAGTATGTAAAGGATATGCTCAAATTGAGGGAATAGATTTTGAATAAACTTTTGCACCAGTAGCAAGGTTAGAGGCTATTAGAATGTTTCTTGCATATGCAATGTTTAACAATTTTAAAGTGTTTCAGCTGGATATCAAATATGCCTTCCTAAATGGGAATCTTGAAGAAGAGGTCTACATTGAGCAACTTAAGGTATTTATTCTCTCAAATATTAGTAACGATATATGTAGATTGAAGAAAGCATTGTTTGGATTGAAACAAGCTCCTAGAGCTTGGTATGTAAGACTTGATAAGTACCTGAAAGATCAAGGATTCAAGAAAGGATTTGTTGATAGTAATCTTTACATCAAAATAGAAGGTGAGCATCAATTTATTATTGTGGTATATGTTGATGATATCATTTTTGGAGAAAATATTGAAAAGATGACAAAAGAATTTTATAATAGAATGAAAAAATAATTTGAGATGTCTATGCTTGGAGAATTATCATTTATCTTAGGATTGCAAATATATCAATCAAATAAAGAAATTCTTATATCTCAAAGTAAATATGCCAAGGAAATGTTGAAGAAATTTGGTTTTGAGGATTGTGCACAATTGGCACACCTATGTGTATAGGAAATAAGGTGAGCAAGGATGAAGATTCACCTATTATAGATCAATCTTTGTATAGATCTATGATTGGTTGTCTTTTATATTTGATAGCATTAGGGCTAGACATCATGCATATAGTAGGTATGGTTACAAGATATTAGTCATCTCCAAAAGATAGTCATGTTTAGTTAGTTAAGAGAATATTTAGATATATCAAGGGGACATTGGATTATGGATTATGGTATACCATAGGTAGATAGTTCACTTTGGTTGCTTATACAGATTCAGATTGGGTAGGGTGCTTGGATGATAGAAAGAGTAAAAGTAGAGGAGATTTCTTCCTTGGTGATAGCTTAGTATCATGACTAAGCAAGAAGTAGAATTTAGTATCACTTTCTATAGCTAAAGTAGAATATATTGCAACAGTATTGTGTTGTACTCAAGTGCTTTAGCTGAAGCAAACTTTGGAAGATATCAAGGTAAAATATGATGAACCTATTTCCATTTTTTTGTGATAACATAAGTGCTATAAATATTTTGAAGAATATAGTAATCCATTTAAGAACAAAACATATTCTCATTAGATATCACTTCTTGAGAGAGCAAGTTGTAGATCAAGAGGTTAATATGGAATATATCAGTACTAAAAAGTAGATTGCAGATATTTTTACAAAATCACTACCAAAAGACACATTTGAATATCTATGAGAGAAGTTAGGAGTAATTTATTTTACTTCCTATAATTGAATTTCAGCATCTGTTGAGGGGGAGCTAAGTGTTAGCTCCAGGTAGGCCCTTTGCCATTAATGTCAAAGGGGGAGAATAATAGGTACAAGGAATAGGTATAGGTTTCTATAGTAAGGGCGAGTTACTATATGTTTTTTAGATGATAGTATGTGCAGGTTTTAGGATGTGCCAATTTCAAGATTGAGGTTGCAATAAATGACAATGGGGGAGATTGTTGGAAATATTGTCATTGTTATCAAAGGTCTAGCATTATTGGTGATAAAGGCCCCATTACATTTAATGATGTTTGTAATAGTTATATCTTGGCTAATATGTGTTAATGTTTATTTAATATTAATGAATATATATTTGGTTGTATATAAGACAAAAGAAGGGCCCATGTAGAAGTCAAAGAGTCACAGGGTAAAGATAAAAGAAGAATGGGATGCATTTCCCATGAAGAGTCATCTTGGGGAATTCAAAGAGTCACCAAGTGAATACAAAAGAGGAAGGGTGAAATTTCTCATGAAATGACACATTGAGGAATACAAAAAGTCACCAAGATAAAGACAAAAGAGGAAAGGATGCTTTTGCTTATGAAGGGTCACCACATGACTTTTCAAATGTAAGGATACGAAAGGTCATGCAAGTTTGGCACCATTTTCCATGAAGATTGAAGGGTCAAAAAGGGGGAAGGAAAAAGGTCATTTGGAAATCTATAAATAAAGGCTTGATAAGCCATTTGTAGTGTGTGAGAGATGAGTATGATTTATATTTACTATATCTAGCTTAGAAGAGAAAAGGTGAGAGAAGAAAGAGATATTGTCATGAACTATCATTTGTTGAGATAGAAACATTAAGAGATAGTTGTGTGGTATACACAAAGGGGTTGGTACTCTTGTGGGTTTGTGCTCATGAATTATTACTATGTTGGTGCTTAGCAAAGGGGTTAGTGGTCATGTGGGTTGGTGCTCATGAATTGTTGATGTGTTGGTACTTAGCAAAGGGGTTGGTGCTCCTATGGGTTGGTGCTCAGAAAAGGGGTTGGTGCTCTTGAAAGTTGGTGCATGAAAATATTTTAGTTTGAGTTGGTGCTCATTCATATACTTGAGATTGTTCTCTGTGGTTTTTCCCACATTGGGTTTCCATGTTAAATCTGATGTCTCTCTCTATATTGTGTTGTGTTTATTATTTTATTTATATTGCATATCTTAAATGTATGTTAAAGTGGAATTTGATTAAGGGAAAGTTTATAAGATTTATGATATACTGATTCACCCCCCTCTTAGTATATCACGTGCTTAAAAAAATTTAGACTATGTAGATATTAGCACCTATATTGGAAAATTAGTACCACATGGTGATACTATAAAATATAGGATGATATTGTATAGGAGACCTATCTTTAAGAAAATCTAGATTATTCATACTAATACACTAGGTACGTTAAAAATTTGCATAGATACAATCATAGGTTTGATAATTATTTTAAGATTTTTCTTAGATTCATTCATTAAAACTCATATTCATATTAGTTGATCAAATTTGGGTGCATCATGTGAAACATGGTCACTCACACATTTAGTTTAGATACATAGATTTAGTTATTACATACTCTATTCAGATTTAGTATACTCAAATAATAGATTGGGGGCATGTGCATGACTAGTTTCCATAGACTCACCTACACACAAGTTCATCAAATGGAATGAAAAAATCCATCTCTCTCTGCATTTTATACACTTGATATCACATTCTAATTTGTCACCAGATTTATGCCTTACTCCATCTTTAGTTATTGGCATTCCCAAGTGTCCTAGAGTTGCCTAATATACTTGAGTGGCCATAAAGCCAACATATATAATTATATTTAATTAGTTAGCTAATTTCAACACTTTAACAAATTTTGTTATAGATGCATCTACTTCACATAAGTGGTAAATGGATTCATGTCTTAAGTTCTTGAGCCACACACATGAAAGGGTTAGACAAACTTATAATCTTATCCATGCTATTTACATATTAAGATCCACCAAGCAAGGGTGGGAATGATGGAGTTAAACCCAGTTTGAGTTCTTGTGCCACCCATATGAGGATTGAGCAAGACATTAACTTAGTCAAATATATTCAATTATATGATCATTATGTACACTCACACATATGTTATCACTAGGTTTATGCATCAATTCATGTACCCAATGAGGTGTATTCATTATGTTCCTCTCTTATATTTTTCTCAAATATGTTTTTTAACATAGTCTTTTGATTTTGATCATCTTTTATGTAAGGACTAATTTTTGTAGGTTTCATTATAGGTTATTTCTTTATATCATGTTCCAAATACATAGACTCAGATTCACATTCTTAGACTTAACTACATGAGCTTCACTTCCAACTTAGGTCGAGGCATGCTTCTTTTTCCATTATACTAGTCATTTCATTTTGCTACATTTGTAACATAAAAGGGGGGGGGGAATGTAATCACCTAAAAGTGGTATTTAGATACTACGAGTGTTGATTAAGTTTACCTATTCCTAAATTATCCCTAGACATATCCTATAGCATTAGGCACACTTTTACAACCATTTTATAGATCACAAACACCTATAGTTAGCCAAAGCATAGTTCTAAGACTATCTTCTCAAATCCCAACCTAGTTTTTCTAGAAATTTGCTAGGTGGACATTAGCACCACATTTGGGACACTAAAACCACATGGTATGAGTGTCCCCAACTGGGTACTACTATATTTATCCCTAAATCTCTTTAATGGATAATTTTTTAATTGTGTGCCCCTCCTAACATCAGCCTAATTACATTTTCTTATCTGTACAAGATACAATCTCTATAAATGCAAGTCTATTTAACCCTTATTCACTATATATAAAATATATGCAAAAGTTATTCAAAAAAAGACAAGTTGATAAAAATTAAGGTATTTGATCTATATTGTACCCTAATTCTACATAATACCATCTAAAACAACCATAAAACATATTCTAAATGTTTAAAAGCTCAAGTACATTGAAAGCATCTGATTCCACTCTCATTCTAGCATTCACTTGCACTTAAATTAAGTGCTAGGTGAGAGAACTACATTTGGATTGATCCCTCTTCAGAGTATTGGTATATAGGAACCTCTCTTCACATTAGGTTGTTTTAATATGTCTAGCTTATAATAATAGCAAATAAACAATTATTGTTCATGCCATACTTGTAAGGAGGATTAGGGTTTACACATTAAATCAAGTTTTTTACGCACAACATAGAGTTATAGATTTTGTGTGCATAGGAATAGGACCTAGAAACATAGGTGTAGATGCTCCCAAAAAATAGGAATAGTCCTACAAAGAGGACACTAGCACCATTTTGAGGACACTACAACAACATGGCACTAATGTCTATATGGGGCACTATTATCTAGTGTGAAAATAGATTCTAGAATCACATTGATGACACTTAGAACTATCTAGAACTCAATTTTAAGAACCTAGATCATCCACAACAATCACTTTGTAGATAAGTCTATATTTATGCTTATTTATTACTATTTTTAGAAATTGAAAGATCATAAAAATTCATAACAAATAAATGCTTAATTACTAAAATTTATTTAATTGATTTAGACATCTTATCCCACTAACCAAACATATGAATTACTTGTGTAAAACCCTAAAAGGTTAAACTAGTGTCATTTTAGTGACACCTAGATGAGAAAATGAAGTGTTTTATGCAGGATTTTTATTATGGTTAAAGAGTATTTTTTCAAGGGACTTTATCCTTATTTGAAAAAGCAATAGTCAAGTCATGAAAAACTAGAAAGAAACAACAAGGGACTATAAAACAAATTAAAATAAAAAATAGGGATAAATCACAACCAAGTCATAACAAAATCATAACAAAAAATAAAGAACCTATAAAGAAATAAATGCACAATAGACTTATGTCTAAGATTCATACCCATTGAGGGTTTTATTCCAATTGATCAATATCTCTTTCAAGATCTATTCTCTGGTGTTGATCATTTTTCCTCTTTTTCTTGATATATCTTTACATTGTTTAGTTTTATTTCTAGAACCTTCCTATTCCAAATTATTCTTAAGTTATATAATAACACCCATATTATCAAGGTAATTACTAACCTAGGTCTTATTGTGATTAAACAAATCTTGAAGATTGTTTTTGAGCACTACATTCTCCTATTATAACTTTCAAATCATTTCTTCTAGAATATCCACATGAGTAACAACTTCTTGGATAATAATGGTTGAATCATTAGGGTCAGCTCTTTTTTTTATGAATTATTTTAACAAATGCTAGTCCTTATTAAATGATCCTAGGAGGGTTGTATGAATGTCAAATTCTTACCATATGGATTTGAGGATTTCCTTATCATGATCAATAATAATGTCTTCTACTACATCCCCTATTTTTATTTTTTTTTTATCCTTGACCTTCTCCATATTGGTTGTGTTTCCTTTCTGAGACTTCAAGAGATTAATCCCTTCAATTGTTTCTTCCAATACATCCTTAGGAGTCCTCAAGTGACCTTTATTTATACAAGTTTCTTCACCCATAGTAATGTTAGGTTCTCTCATCTTATTTTTGAACCACCTTTGTCTAAGATATACAAATCTACTTGGGAGGATATTTGGGGTTTGTTTCTTAGATTATTCAACACACAAGCTCTGGATACATCATCCTCTTAGTATTTATGTACCTCCAAAAAATAAAAATTATGGTTTTATGTAATGATAATCAACATTTCCCCTTTTTTAATTTCCAAAACCAATATTTCTATTGAGCATATAATGTATTAAGGAATGTTGACCCAAAATTGGTGCCTAGATTGATTTAAAAAATGTAAAAATTAGACATAAATATAGTTTCCATCAAGAGTGATGAAGTTCATGAATTGTTTGTCCACCAAATTTAAGGGATGGGGAATTGATTCTCTAAGATAGACATGATCAAATACAATGATAATATCCCCCTCATCCAAGAACTTCTTAATTTTATCCTTTGTGTCTTTATTAGTTTTATAGAAATTTTTACCCTCAATATTCATTTATATGACATGCCCAATAATATACTATGTGATTTTGAATTGGATGTCATAAATATAGATGATCCTTTCATTACACCCTCCAAAAACGTTTTGGATACATGAAGATCATATCCTTCCACTTTCTAGATGAAAATAATGAATCCACCAATTTTGAAGATCTCCCATAGTTCAACATCACTGGCTAAGATATTGAGGTTTTTTATGTAGTTATTTAAGTAAATTATCTCTTAAATTGCCTGATTTAGGCACATAAAATATTTCATTATTTATAATACCATATACATCCATGGAATGGTATGAAAATATATTAGAGATCGGCTCCTTAGCTAAAGATGCATATATGTATTTACAAATTTCATTACTAAACTATTTTTTTAATATATATTTTCTTAAATTATATCTCAACAAATAAATTCCATCAAGGTAAGTGCATATACATAGTGAATCAATAACATAATTTTCATTACCTTTCACATATGAAATATTAATGTCACAATTACTAATAAATTTTATTCATATTCACTACCTATAATTTAAATCATATTGTGAATAAATATGTATAATGCAATGATGGTTTTATTTCACTTTTGTAAGCTTACAAAGCAAAAAATGCTTCTATTTTCTTAAGTCCATGCATAATAACTACCAAATCTATGTCATGAGTAGAATAATTATTCTCATTTTCATTGAGCTATCATGAGTCACACTAACCACTCTACCAACTTAGGTTAGGATACCATGAAACCCTTTATTTGAATCAATGACAAGTATTGGTGAAAATGTTATAATTTCTTTGAGATTTAAGAAATAATATTCACATTTAGGTGTCCACGCAAAACTCTTATGATTATATAGAAATTCAATGGTGTGATCATCTATTCTAGAAAACTTCTCCCAAATTTTACAATCATAACTAGATATTCCCAAGATGTTATGCACCTCATGCATGTTATTAAGAGTGTGACACTATTTTATAGACTTGATATTATAAGGATTAAAAAAATTAGTTCATTAAAATTAATGTCTAAAATAATTAATCTTAGACATATAGAAGAAACTAATTAAATTTTTACCATATAGCTTGCTACAATCACCTAAAAGTGGTAATTAGATGCTAAGAGTGTCACTTGAGTTAACCTATTCCTATCTTAGACCTAAACCTATCCAGAGCCTTAATTAGATGATAAGAGTGTCACTTGAGTTAACCTATTCCTATCTTAGACCTAAACCTATCCAGAGCCTTAGACACACTTTTCTACTCATTAATAAGACCAAAATCACCTGCAATTACCCAAAACATAGTCCTAAATCTATCTTCTTAGATCCCAAACCAACTTTCTCAATAGTCTTCCAAGTGGACATTATCACCACATTTGGGACACTATAACCACATGGCACTCGTATCCCCAATTGGGCACTATTGTCCTTAGCACTAACTCTTCCCAATGGATACTTTTCCAAATGTGTGCCCCTCCTAAGGTTGGCCTAAACATATTTTAATATTTACACAAGATTAAAAAACTCTATAAATACAAGTCTAATTGACCTCAATTCACTAGATGGAAAATAGATACAAAATCCCATTCAAACCAAAGATAAGTTGAGCAAAATTAAGGTATTTGATCCCTATTTTTCCCTTATTTTACATACTACCATATAAATCATACCTAATCCTTATTTTTAAATATTTCAAATATCAATCTCATTTAAGGAATCTAAGTCCACTCTAATTATATCATTCACTTTTACTTGCATCAAGCACAAGGTGGAAAAATTACATTATGCTTGATCCATCTTCAGAGTATTGGTATGTAGGAAACTCTCTCATAATGGGGTTTTGAGGATGTCTAGGATCTCCTACTAATTAACATGTAATTATTTCTCATGATGTGATTGTAAGGAGGATTAGGGTTTGTACACTAAATTAGGCTTTCCAAGCACAACATAGAGATTGAAATTTTGTGTGTGCAAGAACAAGACCTAAAAAAATAGGTGTAGGTGCTTACAAAAAATATGAATAGTCCCAAAAAGGGGGACACTACTACCTCTTTGAGGACACTATAAAAACATGGCACTACTATCAATATGGGGCACTACTATCTAGAGAGTAAATAGAGTCCAAAATCAAGTTGAAGACACTCTTAACTATCCATAACCTAGTTTTTAGAAACTAGATCATCTATGATAGTCACTTTTCAAATAAGTTTATATTTATGCATATTTATTGTTATTTTTATAAAGTCAATGAAGGTAAAAATCTATAACAAACCCATGTTTAATTATTGTAATTTATCTATAAGATTTAGACATCTCATCCCTTTAATCTAAACATAGGTTCTATATAGCTATACCTAAAAGGTTAAATCATTTGGTGAACCCATCTTACTTTGAATATTGATTCAAACCCTAGCTTGCATTAATCCATTTATTTTTGAAATAATTTAGGGATTCCTAATTCTAATTTTCCAAATTTTTAGACAACCTAGCTAATTAAAATAAATTTAACATTAGGGTTTCAATTTATTTTACATATAATTTAAATTAGTATAAATAAACCCTAGATTCAAAAACCCTAGACACACTTAGGGTTAATATCCTTTTATATCAATACTCATATTTTAATTCCTAAAATATTAGATTGCTACTATATTTAAAATTTTCAATCTTTCATCTATTATTAATCTTAAAAGGTTTAAAATATACAAAAAATTATTTTCATACCTTTCAACCTACAATGGCAGAATTTAACAACAAATTTAATGAAACTAATAAGCAAAACTTAAAATTATTTATGTATAAACATAAGGATATACAAGATTATTTCAAAAAAACTCTTCAATAATAACTCCAAAAGATAAACAATGGTTAATATGTAACCCCTCTAGTTAATAATGTTGTTACATGTTTAGTGGGGCTAACTCAACTAACTAAGAATACATAACCCAATATTATTATTCAACCATTATTGATAGCCACACCACTTGTGGCTAGTTATTCAATTCTATATGTACAATCCCTTATGCATGAGGTTCTTACTCTTAAGTCTAAGGTATTACATCTTGAGAATGGAATAGCTAGGGCATACCATGACTTGAATTCCAACATTATCTTACATACACCTTTGGCACACCACATAGAGGCAAATTTTTTCCCATCCAATTTAAAGGGAACCAAGATAAAACTATATGATGGAAAGTGTGACCCATAACATCACCTTAAAGCCTTTCACATAGTATTCTTGGACTATGTGTCTAATTATTGGCTTATTATGAATCTATTTCCATGCAGTCTCAAAGATTATGCCCTATAGTGATTCTATAATTTGAAAAATCAATATATCATGACATTCAATCATTTATAAAACATGTTACTAACACACTTCTCTATCAAAATTAGTGATAAGATATCATATGCACAAGTGGAAAGTTAAATAAAAAGTCAAATGAGCCTATGATTCATTATGTCTTATGATACAAGACAATATTATCCAAATTGAGTATCCCCATATCATACATAAAGATTTAGGATATATTTAGATACAGTCTACTACCATCACTATATGAAGCTATCTTATTTAATAATATTTCCATGTTTTCCAGATATGCACCACATAATCTATAAAATAGAGGTTAAACTATCATCAATGAGAAAACTAAAATATCCAAATGGATCAAAATCAACTATTAAGATTAAAAATAAACCTCCAAACAAGTTATGAGACATAGAAACCAAAATTTATCAAAATTCCAAATTCAACACAACTTTCAAGCCTTCTCCCAAATTGGTTTTATTCACTCCTTAGTGAAAAGTCTTAGCTAATCTTCAGGAGTCACCAACATGAGTTCTATAAAAACCATTGGAATGTAATGTCATATATCTCCATCCCATTAAATAGGTTGATATGACATGGCCTATTCCAAAGATTTATCATTCAAATTCATTATACAAGTATCACAAGGCACCAAACCACATGATAAACAAAGACATTAGCTTAAAGTACAAAATACATGATCTCATTTAGGCTAATATTACTGATGTGGTCACACCCATATAAGTACCCAAAAAATAGAAAATAGAGGCAAAGGCACAAAAGATATTTTTATATCCTTTCCTAAAGAATATAACTAATGATGTAGGAGTAACATTAGGTGTTCACTATACATACTAAGTGCATCCACCACCAGATTCCTATCACATAATTATAAATTAAACACATTCATTGCATAACATTATTAGCATATATCACACTATAATTCCAATTAAAAAACTGATCACATTTTTAGAGTAGGATATTGTTGATGATGACACAAATTTACATGCATTATTCATACAAGCATACATAAACCACCATCATATTAACAATTTTATGATTGATAATGGGTCAAGCATAAGCATGTGAACCATGACACTATTACAACACTTGGGATACACAAAGAAATATATATTCCCCCAAAATATAATAATTAGTAGTTTTAGTGACCACATTCAGATCTCCATTAGGTAGTTTATGCTTCTATTATAGGTTGGACCAACATATATAGCCACTTGGTTCCTAGTAATTCCTAGTGCATATATATTTGATATATTATTGGGCATGACATGGTTATAATGAATCCAAGCCATCCCATCTTTAGTACATTGATGCCTAAAGTATATACATGTTAATCATGTGGTTAATATTGAGGGTGTCACATATGAGTATCTTTTACCCATCTCATATGTAGTTCCAACATAGTTTCCAACTAAAGTTCCATCATAGATACCAATTACAGATCCAACACCACTACTAGATATTTCACAATTATCAGATACAATAAAGATTTAAACTCTTATGAATGCATCACAATGTTTAATAGAGTCCTTAGAGTAGGTCAGGTGTTTTCCTATAACATCTAAAAATATGCATAATTTTCTAGGGAGAGAATTATTAGAGAGACCCTTACATCAATAATATGCCACAAATTTTAAAGGAACTTCATCTAATATATTTATTTAAATATCATTTTTATAGGGGTCTATGGGTTCTTAACATATGGCACCTATATCACCTATAAATTCTACTTCTACTAGATGCATCCCTAAGACACCTACAATTCATAGCACATCATAGTCAGTGTTATAGCATCAAAACATCACTACATACACAACTTTAGACTTAGATTATAGAGCATAGTAGATCATGGGTTCATAGTTTACATTTCACACTACATGCATAATTACATTTCCTATATTTGACACAGGTCATAGTGATAGTGAGTCTCCCATAAAACTCATTGGTTAGTATGGTTCCTACCCTTGTACACACTTCCTTCTCTCTTACACACCTTGTACATAGTTTATTTTTATTTGATTGCAAATAAATTATACTCAAAAAATCAAAAAAATAATGTAACATGTCAAACTATAAAAACATTCAAATATTTCAAAAACACAAAATTTTATAGATTATATGCCTTGATATTTTTACATTTTTACTACTTACTAGATATTTCATATTACTAGCTATCCTAGTATAGTCAATTTTATCATACACATATACTTCACTTGTTCTTGTCGAGTGCTTGCATATTCCAGACATTACAATGGTCCAATACACTTATCCAAACTAGCTATCATCTACCCATTAGGGGAATTTACACCAATCCAATTTTATATATTTGATACATCTTCCCACTTAGGGGCATTCCATATACACTTGCTATAAACAAGTTCTATCTTTCATACTATATATTATAGAGTTTATGCATTAATTTATCTTGATATTGATCATTGATAATCATTTCTAAATTTTTGTTATGATTAACACTAGTTAGAATTTGTGTGTGTGTGTGTGTGTGTGTGTGTGTGTCCTAGCATCTACATAAATTTATACTACATAAGTATACATGCTTTCATTTCTAGTTTTCCTAGATTAGACTTGATTATGTTTCATATACTTCTTCCATCTTTTAGGGTATTTGAATATGCCATTATTCTTTGGATCTATGCCACTTTTATATTTTTATGTCTTATACATGTGCCCATATCCCTTATGTATGCTTTACTACTTTTATATGCAAACGTTTTAGCATGCCCTTCTACGTGGCTCTAATCCAAATTATTTGTTGTTTGTGTATGTGGACATTTGAACATGTCCTTATATGTTTCCATTATAATATTTAGTGATATGTGCTGATGTACCTTATGTTGTGTCCCCTTGTCCTACCTTTTAATGCTTCTTTGTATGCTTCTACAACATGACACTTGTATTTGCTTGTTACACACACACACACACACACACACACACACACACACACACACACACACACACACACACACACACACACACACACACACACACACACACACACACACACACACACAATTTTTAATGCCATGATGGATCTCATGCATCTACCCTTCATACTTGGAGATGTGATGGAAATCATGCCCCATCCCTCTAGGTAGTTATTGACATTTGATACTATACACATTTATTAAATATATATTGACACCATTGTATAATGATAGATTATAACATACATATTGCATTACTTACCTATGCTTAGATTCATTTACATTATGACATTATGTTTGTACATTGTATTGAACTATCATGCATATGTTCTAAATAACAAATTTTAGAGAGATACTTATTTAGAAGGAATTTATTATATATATTTCACAACTAACCTCAAAATATGAGGAATTCACAAGGGGGTTTATCATATAAATTAGGATCTTACATTGTTATTCACAAGTAAATTTCACCACATACACTCAATTTAAAAAATTAAACTCAAGGCAGACATAGAATATAACATACTCAAAAGTTAGTTTAGATAACTCAAAAATAAAACTAGGTAGACATTAATACCAATATTGGAATACTAGATCCATTATCCACTATAGGGTGATATTGTATAGTATCCCTAAATTTAAGGTAGTCTTGATTATTCAAACTAGGACACTAGGTACAATATAGATTGCATAAATATAGTCACAAGTTTGATAATTATGTTCATATTTTACTCAGATACATTCACTATAAATTATATTCATACTTATTGATAATATTTGAAGGCATTATATGCGACATGATCACTCCCACATTTAGTTAAGTTACATAGATTCAATTATTACATACTTAGTTTAGATTTAATATACTCAGATACTAGATTTGGGGCATATGCATAGCACATAGTTTCCATATACTCAACTGCACACAGGTTAGTCAGATGGAATGGAAAACTCCATGTCATTCTTAAAATTGTAAAAAGTTACTATCACATTTTAGGTTGTCACCAGATGCATGCCTTACTCCATCTATAGTGGTTGGAATTATTAAGTGTTTCATAGCCACCTTATATAATCAATTACTCATAGAGCTGACATACACTATTATATTTACTTATTTAGATACTTTCAACACTTTGTTTAGTTAAGTTATAGATTCATCTACTTCACATAGGTGGGTAATGATGGATTCAAAATCAGATTTAGTTCTTGAGCCACCCATATGAGGATTAATTAATCTATCAACTCAATCCAAGCTATTCAACAATATAATCACTATGTACATTCACACACATAGGTTATCACTAGGTTCATGTATTGGCTCACATACCCAATAAGGTGTATTCATTTATTTCCTCTCTCTTTACTTTACTTTAATTATTTTCATTATTTTAGCATAGTCTTTTTCTTTTGATTATCTCTTAAGGACAAATTTTTTCATTTTTCATTATAAGATATTGTTTTAGATCATGTTCCACATACACAAACCCATATTTACATACTCAGACTTAGCTACATGAGCTTCACTTCCTAGGTAAATTTAGGTATGCTTATTTTTCCTTTATATTAGTCATTTTGATTTATTGCATTACTAGTATAATGGGGGAGGGGGCTAAATACAATGACCTAAAAGTAGTAATTAGATGCTAAGAGTGTTTTTTTAGTTACTTTGTTCCTAGATTAACCCTAGACCTATCCTAGATACTTAGGAACCTACAGTTAGCCAAAACATAGTCCCAAGATTGTCTTCTT
This sequence comes from Torreya grandis, assembly GCA_037957365.1. Classification (NCBI taxonomy): domain Eukaryota; kingdom Viridiplantae; phylum Streptophyta; class Pinopsida; order Cupressales; family Taxaceae; genus Torreya; species Torreya grandis. The sequence goes on along the minus strand of JARHVA010010949.1, from coordinate 89,650 downwards.
AGATCCCAACATAGTTTTTTTAGTAGTCTACTAGGTGAGATTTAGTGCCACATTCAAGACAGTACAACCACATGGCGTTAGTGTACCAAACTAGGTGTTATTTTCCTTATCCCTAAAATCTTCCCCATGGATACTTTTTCAAATGTATGCCCTTAAGCATATTTTATTATCCAAACAAGCTATAAAAATCTATAAATACAAGTCTAATTTACCTCTATTCACTAGATGGAAAATATAAGCAAAATCACATTCAAACCAAAGACAAGTTGATAAAAATTAAGGCATTTGATCCCTATTCTTCCCTACTTCTGCATACTACTATCTATAATATCCTTAAGCATAGTTTTCAAATACTTCAAAGCTCAAGCACATTCAAGGCATCCAAGTACATTCTAATTATAACATTCACTTGTACTTGCATCAAACACTAGGGGGATAAATACATCGAGCTTGATCCTTCTTTGGAGTATTGGTATATAGGAAACTCTCTTCATAGTGGGGTGTTGAGGTTGTCTAACCTATCCTAATAATTAACACACAATTCATGAGCATTCCATACATGTAAGGATAATTAGGGTTTACACAATAAATTAGGTTTTCTAGGTAAAACACTAAGCTCAAAGTTTCACATGTGTGGGAATAGGACCTTAAAATATTAGCATAGGTTCTCTAAAAAAATTAGAATAATACTACAAAGGGGACACTATTACCATTTTAAGGAAACTACAACAACATGTCTCTACTATCCATATGGCTCACCACTATCTAATGACCAAATAGAGTCTATAATATTATTGATGACACATAGAACTATCTATAACCCATTTTTCAAAACCAAGATCATCTGTGATAATCACTTTTTAGATAAGTCTATATTTATTCCTAATTATTGCTAGTTTTAGAAATTCAAAGAAGTTTAAAAGTTATAACAAATCAATGTTTAATTATTATAATTTATTTAACTAATTTATACATCTCAACCCTTTAATATAAACATAGGTTTTACATAGTTAAACCTAAAATATTAAAGCACTTATGTTATCTTAGTCTCTACAAGACTAAGTGTATGTGATTTCAATGCTTAGATTAATTAGTGGAATAAATAGGGATATCATGCAATAAAAAGAACAAAAATTAATCATTTAAATCTATAAATATTTGTTTATTAAGTTAATTAATTGTATATGTGCATTAGGAAATCCAAAGGGCATGATAATGAACTTGTAATAATGACCATACCTAGTCTTAAAAATAGATTTATGCATGTCTTCCAATTTGATTATAAGTTTATGGTAGCCTGATATAAGATCAATTTTAGATAAAATAGAAACACACTTAATTTAATAAAAAACATCATCTACTCTATAAAAGGTACATTTTTCTTAATTGTAACCTTGTTTAACATTCTATAATCAATATAGAGTCTTACCATTCCATTCTTATCATTCACAAAGACTATATAAGTACCATAAAAAGAGACACTAGATATAAATAATACCTTATTAATTATCTTTTGTAATAAAATTTTGAGCTCTTGTATATCTACTACATTCACTCTAAAATGAGATTCAGATGCAAAAGAAACTCAAGGTACCATATCAAGTAAAAAATCAAACTCCCTTATTGGTGGAGGACTATGAACTTATTCAATGAACACATCCTCAAATTCTCTAAGAATTGGTAATTATGTAATAGTTGGTTATTTATCTATGCAATGTTCATGCATTTCCATAGTATAGATTTTACAACCTTTACAAACTACCTTCTTTAACTACATGGCTGAAATAACCTTATAGACCAAGGGTTTCTAGATTCCTTAGATTTATACCAAGTGATTTAACTTTTAAATACTTAGTGCATGTAAACCCTAGGCTATTAAAGGGCATGAGTATAGTAAATCAGGGGAGAGATATGAAATAAATATATCCACTAATTTGTATAAGAATTGACCAATTATAATATTTCCAAAAATATAAATGAATGACATAAATAAGTATTTAGCCAAAAATTAACTAATATGAATGATGTAGAGGCTAAAAACTAGCATAAAAGCTTATTCATGTATCAACAATAGGATCTAGGTGTCATATTTCATCCTGGATAGTAGCGTGGTTGCTTGGATAGTAGCACATTGCATTAGTGTCATTTGCTTCATGCTAGTGTCCTTGTCCAAAGACTAATGTGAACTTTAGGGAGTAGATGTGTCTAAGTCTAGGCATATTCCTATGTATATGAAACCTAATTTGTTATTGATGACCTATTTTAGATTAATTTTATATGTAAGCCCTAGATATATATGTTGTTAGGGTATTTAATTAGTACAAGTAATAAAAATGTGATTTTAAATGGGTAGGTTGAATGTCCTCAACACTTAGCTATGTTGAAAGTTACCTATACACCAATACCTCAAGAGGGGATCAAGCCCAATGTAGTTCTCCCAATTTGTGTGTTAGTATAAGTGCATGTTAGTTATAGTATTAGTGTCAACTTGAGTTCTTTGAGTGAGTCTTGAGATAATAAATTTGTATATTCTAATCTTGGGAAGGGTATAGATGACTATATGCATAAATAGGTTAGAATAGGGATCAATCACCTTGATTGTGCACCACTTATTTTGAGCTTGTTTATTTATATTTTCATTTAATTTACATATAGTGTGTAAAGTGTTAAAATTAATGTATTTATACTAATCTAGTGTTTATTCAAGGTGTGAAATAGGTCTATACCAACCCTAGGTATCTTAGGAATTGAAAATATATCCATTTAGATTGAAATTTGGCAAAGGAGACTAGCATTGTCACTAGTGCAATGTAGTAGTCTCCAAATGAGTGTGATAGTGCCCAGGTGGCAAAACTTATGGTACTAAGGGCCTAGATCCTAGCAAAAGATATATGACTAATTTTAAGATGTCAAGTGATGGGTGATACCTACATGAAAGCTAGATAGGGGTCAAAAGAAGCCCTAAGAGAGGTTTAAGTCTAAGCTAACAATGGGTGGTCTCAAGTGACACACATTACACTCAAGTGATTTTATATGAATATGTTTTCCCCCTTTATTCCATAAATGTAACAAAGCAAAATGACTATGATAAGGGAAAAAGAAGTGTACTAAACTTACATATGAGGTTAAGCACATGAATTTGGGTTTAAGTTTTTATAGTGTGTTCTATTATGTATCCTAAAAATGAAACATGTATGTAACAATTCTTACTTAAGTAATATCAAAAATAAAGACAAAACTAAGTAAAGAGATAAGGGATATAATAAATGAATGAATACACCTTATTGGGTATGTGAACCAATGTAATAACTTTGTGACATCCTCTATGTGTATAACTAGTGAACAAATCAATGAATTACATAGACTAATATGATGGCTTTCTTAATCCCCATGTGTGTATGGTTGAATAAGTCAATCTAGTTTTGACTCCATCATTTCCCACCCCTACTCAATGGATTGTACACTATGAATAACTTAGATTAGATTGATGTTTTGTCCAACCCCCCATGTAGGTGGATAAAGAACTAAAGTAGGTTATGAATCCAACATTGCCTAATGATGTGTATTATATGCATATATGAAACTATATGATATAATAAAACTATGTAAGATGTATTTGGGGCCACTTAGAAAATCTAGAATGTAAAATGGCCAAAAGGCCTCCCATAAACTCAAGAATGTAACTCAGGGACTATGAAAAAATACCAATCGTTGAGGATATAATAAGCCATAAATATAGTGTGAGACTTGTTGAAAATTTTGTTTGAATTATACAATTTGGAGAATGACATGGAGTTTTCATTCCATCTAATATTGGCTATGACAAACTGATCATGTGGAAATAATGCCAGACCCCCAATTTTAATATATATGCATATGCATTTTAGAATGAGTTATATTAATTTATGTCTATGTATATCTAAACATTAAATAAGATTGATCATGCCACACATGATGCCCCCAATCTGAGAAAAATTGCTATGATTCTATGTAAAATTAAACATAAAGTTATCAAATCTAATAACATGTGATAGAAATTGTGTAAATCTAAACTATAAATACTATGTTATTATATCAAAACTAGATTTTTCTATTTCTAGGTCTTTTAGATAGTAACACCCAATGCTAGTGTCCTTTATGTTATGCTAGTGTCCTCTATGCTTTTTAATACCAAATTAACTCTAATCTTTATCTACCTATTTTCCATCATGTTTTCCTAAGTTTGAGCTCTATAATTCTATGTCTACGTGTTGAAAACTATACTTTGAGTACCCTCAAATGACCTGGTCTTTATTTCAAACCCTTATTAATTCCCCCTATTTTTAGGGGAGTTATTGTACCTATGTAATAATTTTCCATAGAATAAAATCTTTTCACCATGTATGTTAGCTTGAACATATATGATATATGTGTCATAAACTAATCTAATATATATACATGACATCATAATGTAAGATAATCTCAACATAAGTCGGTAATATATGATGTATGTTAGCTCTAGAATTCACAAGGTTGTCAATATAGATATAACAATGTAAGAATGTATATAAAATGCATAATCTAATAATAATTTGTCTAAACTACATAGAGGGATGGGACATGATGTCCATTAAGGCACCCAAGAAGGAAGGGGAGATGAATGAGAGAACTCATGGCATCACAAACTATGTGTGCAAGTAATAATAAAGTGACAAATATCATGACCATGATGTATACATGAAATCACATATATAACACACATAAGGCACACAAAGTAGGACAAGGGGTCATAATACAAGGGACATGGGCACATGTCACTAAATCTAAGACAATAATACATACAAAGACATGTTCAAATGCCCACATACACAAACAATAAGAATGTTGGATTAAATCCACATGGAAGGACATGTTCAAATGTCTATATACATAAGAAATAAATCACACATAAAGACAAGGGCACATGTCTAAAGCATACATAAAATGAAAAAAATTTTCTTAGATCCTTAGAATAATGGCATATTCAAATGCCCTTTGAGTATATGTAGAACCAAAGAAACACATTCAAATCTAAACTAGGAAAGATAGAAATGAAAGTATACATGAACATGTGGTAAATACACACACACACACACACACACACACACACACACACACACACACACACACACACACACACACACACACACACACACACACACATAAATATGTACATAAATTAAGTTTATATTAGTAGTATTAGTCATAAGAAAAATTGAGTATTATAAAATGATATGACCTAGTAAAGCATAATATGTGTATAGGATACCCCTAATGGGTGAATGTATCAATGTTAAATTTGTGTATCTATGTAGTTATCCCCAGTGGGTAGATAATTATAACTATAGATCTATAATATGGACTTGATTCCTATAAGAATTTTTGAACATTCAAAAAGAACAAGTGAAGCATGTATGTATGATAAAACTAACTATACTAAGATAGCTAGCATATATAGTACCTAAAAATTATAAATAATGTTAACATGGATATGAAAAAAATCTAAATTTTGTGTTTTTGAGCAATATTTAAATGTTTTTGTGTTTTAAACATATTATATATTTTTTAAAAATTTTATAAATATATAATCTATGTACAATCAATCATGAAAATGAAACTATATACAAGGAACAAGCTAAGAGAAGTTATATGCTAGTAATTTGTAAGTAAATATGAGTATGTACAAATGTATAGTGATGACTCTAGATACCTAAGAGCACATAAAAAGGATGTGGATAGTCAAATGGTAGTTTTGGTGGGAGATCATCTAATGTTAGATACTAAATCTACCCAAACTCAAACAAAACATCATAAATAAATCATCACACCATGCTGCTAGTAAAAGTATAGCCTTATCTTTGGTGATAATCTAAAGTTTGTGAATTCAAATGGCATGATTCTCTACTAGGTAAGAAGCATAACATGTAATCATAGGGTAAACCACTTTGGACCATGGGGTATTTGTGTGAAACCTATGGTTCTTATCTATGTCATTATGTAGAATACAAATTGTGTCCTTTATGACTGAATGTCAAATATTTGTCTATTTGATCAACTATACCATCCATTGCATGTAACCATGTAATACAAAGTATATCCTATATGTGATTTCATATGCTCATGAAAAAAATTAGTGTGTTGACCACCTTAGGGAATGCATGGAACTAGTAGTCTGATATGTCCTAAAGAGTCTTAATAATGTATAGAATGATGTAGCTCACTCTCATAATGTCCTATTTGTTGTAATAATGGCAAGGTCAAATTATTAGATTAGAAACCTCATCTATAGAAACACGAGGGATGTATTTGTCCTTTAAAAAAATATAGATAGTCAATGGATCATTCTTTGAATGTTTGTGTCATAAAAAAGTCTATTGTGGTGCCTATAATTGTGGAGGTAGAGGCTATGTAATCTATATAGTGCACAAGCTTTGAGTTTGTTAGTTTTTGTTATAGTGATGATCATGTGTATATATCATGTCCATTAATCCTATGAAAATGTCAAAATCATCCTTCTATGACAATCTACTTATAAATGTATGGTGAATGGTGGGTAATGCCATCAATCCTCTATCAAGTAATATATATAACATTTTATAAGGTCTATCTTATGCATTATATTCTTAAATTTGAATTACTAGGTAAATATTTATATATGTGACCATATGTATCAAATGTATAAAAGAATCTACCTCTAAATACAAGTGAGTGTCTTGGCCTATATTTATGGAAATATGAACTGGTGGTTATGCCTATGTAGGTAAAGGCATAAGTGTCTTACAATCATCTCCGTACTCTCTAGGGGACTACTAGTGTGAAACTTAATATGGATAAATAATCATCAATGTCAATGGGTGTTGGATAATCCTTTATGTTGGATTGAGAATCTATATCAAAGATTTTGATGTATACTTCATCTAAATTAAAAAGTAATGGTAATTGTGCCATGATAATTCCATCATTTGACATGGGTTGGGATATTTGTTTTACAAGATTGTCTTTCACCTTTATGGGTGAAGTTAAAAATGTTGTAAGAGGATCTACAACAAGTGTAGGAATAGTGATGATATATTTCCCTAAATCATATGTATTCATCTACTCTATTATAATCTTATGAGGCAGGGAATCTATGATAACATGAAGTGTCCCATATAAATTTGTACTAGGGGTGGTAGGCTATGTAACTCTACAATATTTGAATGGTTGGTTATTAGCTAGAAAAGTGTACAAGTATTTGTCATGTAAAAACTTGACACATCTATGAAAGGTAGATTATATGAAATCCATATCATGTATCCAAGGTCTCCCAAGTAATAAATTGTAATGTAAATGATTAGGCATCACTTGAAACTATGTAGTTAGGGTTTTTGGCCTAATTGTGATATCCAATGTAATATTACCCAATACCTATTGAGGAATTTCATCAAAACCTATAATTTTTATTATATGTATTTTAGATGGATGTTATGTCAACCCCCATAGTCTTTAGGAATGTTAGGTTTCATATGTTATGTCCTAAACCACTATCAATTAGAACTCATTTAATAGCAGTGGTTTTGTTTTGTACGTAAATGAAATGTGGAAGATTTTGATTAGTAACTAATTATGAGGGTAAATCCTCGTCAAAAAAAGATATAACATCCTTAATTTCAACAATAGTGTTCATGATATATTAAAAATAAGTTGGGTATTTATAATGAGATAAAGTTGTAAGATTGAGTGTTTAAGAAGAATATCTTTGAAAATAATTGCCTTTTTGAGTAAATCTAATATATAAATCTTAGTTGGTGTATTTCTTAATTATTCCATGATATCATATTCTCTATGTTGATTGTTAGGGACCATTGTATTATGTTGGGGATGATGATTGACTATGGGGTTACACTTCTCTTGTATAGGCTGAGGATGCATCTGATTTCATTTAGTGATAACTCAAACCATAGGGTTTTCTTTTTTCCAAGGGTGAGTAGTAGAGGTGGGATGTGATCCAAGATAGTCAATGGGTATAGGTGGAGGAGGAACAAAATAAGTCATTTGATATCTCTATCAACAAGTAGTAACTTGTAATATCCTCTTCTAAACAGGGAATATAGCAACACAAAAAATCTGAACCAAGATATAATCGTTGTTGAATAAACTCAGAAAGATCACAATAATATAGTCTCTTAATAACAAATTACAGATTGTATCACTTGTCTTTCTGAATTATTACAATTGCAGTCATCTAATATGCATATAAATATGAAATACAGTCTTGAAAACCCTGGCTTTGCAAATCTGGAAGCGCAAATTGAGTTTTGGGAAGTCTCGGCCCTTCGGTGTCGACACACAGTTGCCGTCGTCAGTCGATATCTCGCCGACGTCGGTCTCTGCCGGACGGATTTCTGCCGACGTCGGTCTTCAGTCGATCGATGTCGGTCACTGAAACCCTCTGTCTGCCGAAGTTGGTTCCTGCACTGATCTGTACAAACCCGTACAGATTCTGTATGGCCATAAATTAAGCACAACTTCCCTCTTTTCAACCCCTGATCTGAAGATATATGTCTCTAGCACAGTAGATCTCTAGCTGTATAATTTATTGAATCAAAACATAAAGCAATAAATACCTGGAATATCTGTGATAACTTCTGTGTGAAGTTATCTCTCAAACCTGAAATTCTGTAATAACTTCTGGATGAAGCTATCTCTCACTTTGGCAATAGATCAGCTGATATTCCACAGCCTCTTAATTGCACACACTGAAGAGGGAACGTTCTCCAATGCAAATGGAATCCTTGAACCCTAGGCTCAGTCTTCACAGAAGAAATTCTCAAAATCAATATCAATAATCAATAGCATAATCAACAATGGCCTCCATGAGAAACCCTTATACCCTCAAAAGATGTGCTTGCCCTAATTAGGGTTTTCTTAAATTAGAATTAGGGTTTCTAATTAAAATTAGGCTAAATAATTAATATTTGATTAAATCAATCAAATATTAATATCTCCCTCAATACATGTCAGATCGACGAACCGATCGAAGCTAGTGAATCAGGGAGTGATTCTGCACATAACCATACCACAATAAAGGTGCTCCGCTGCATATCAAATATCCCTAAAAAGTAGGAGCTCAGGCCAAATGTGTCTGAAATACCCTGAATGAAAATCAAATGTAGAAATCTTGTGAATAAAAGTCGAGCCAAGCTCCATTATGACCCTCTATCCATCCTATTAGCCTACGAAGGTCGCATAATAGGCTAACCATGAACTCAGAACATGTCACCTAAAAAGGGGGACATGACAATCCGCCCCTCCTGAAATTGCTTGCCCTCAAGCAATCACTGTATGACAAATCAATCAATCCACCTGGATCCCAAATATAATTTTGACCTCCACCACTGTCAATTAACACGACCCCCATGCCATGTCCATCCCAACTCTCATGTAATGGTGTCACATCATCTCTAGTACTAAGATAAGCACTCCAACATCCAATCCATAAATGAAAATCAGCAAGCAAACTCCTTACCTGAATAATATATGAAACTGGATAGTGAAGACTAGAAATAGTAATATCATCATCAACCTGTGATCCAGCTGTAACAGAAAGTTGAGTCCTCACCACATGTGACAACTCCTGAATTGAGCTCACCTCAAGACCAAGCTCGTCCTCGTACCTCTCCTGTACTGGTGCCAATGTGCTCTTGGCATCACCCTCTATCATGTTATGTGGTATAGGTACCTCCATCCGATGAAAAAACATATATCTGAAGCTGCTGCCCCGTATTGCCTTAAGAATATGTGTCGTCCCATCAACATTAAAGAGAACCTCCATGTCCTTGAGATGAAGAGTAACTTCCTCAAATGAATGAAGCCACTTCATACCCAAGACTAAGTCTATATCCCCCATGTTTACCACATAATAATCAGCGTTGAACTCATAGTTGTTCAAGCGCAATGGGAGGTCTCTAATCATACGCTCACACTTAAGAGTGTGACCATCAGCTACCTTAACTCTGATGCCCTCAAAACCTTCTGTAGTGAGTCCACGCTTCTCCACAAACCTAGCATCTATGAAATTGTGAGTGGCTCCTGTATCAAGAAGGGTGATAACCTTCTGCCCTGCCAAAACTCCACGGAGTCTGAATGACTCATCTGACTGTATGCTGGATATGCGGGCCTCCTGTAGGTGAAGCTCTAACTCTGCCTCTACATTAGGCCCTGAAGCCTCTGCCTCTACCCCCTCAGCATTGTTATGCTATTCGGAATCCTCAGAATCTGACTCCTCATAATATATCCACATCATACGATTCGCCTTGCCCTTAGGCCTCAAAGGACAATCGTGATGGATATCATATGGTCCCTTGCAGTAGAAGCAAAGCTTCTTCCTGTGTAGATCATTAAGCACCTCACGATCCAAAGGTGGTGCTGCTGGATTGGCCTTTGAATCATTTTTAACTCCGGATTTATCTATGTTAAAATCCGGTCTCTCCGTATCCCCGTGGGAGTGCTTATGGTCTCTAGAAGAAGAAGTACCTTTGGTGTTAAATTTATTGGATGGGGCTACCATCTCCATATCACGTGCCTTCCTCATAGCAACCTATAATGAAGGAGGATCAAAGGCTTTGATCCAACCCCTCAATGGCTCTGTCAATCCCTCTATGAAGAGAACTACCAATCTACGCTCTGAAATATTGGGTACCATGACTGCTAATCTCTAAAACTCACCAATGAAGGACTCCAAGCTACCTATTTGCCTCAACTGTGCCAGATCTCGGAAGTAAACCTCGGGATCTCTCCTGTCAAACCGCTCAACCAATCTATCCACAAAGTCCTGGTACTCTGTCACTTGATTATGCTGAAGTGTTACCATACCATGGTACCACCAATCATGTGCTACTCCATCTAAGTGCAAAGTGGCATATTTGATGGCATCTATCTCTGACATTGGTCTCAACACCAAAAAGGTGTCAAGCTTATGAACCCAAGCTTGCGCTGTCATCTTACCGCTGCCGTCAAAAGTAGTCAAAGAAAGCTTACCAGTAGCCTTCTGTAGCTCACTGAATTGGACTCTAGGTCTCCTGTCCTGTCTAGCCAATCTATAGTGCTCTCTCCTCAAATTGACAAAACGATCAAAGGTTGTTCTCTCCTGGATATGAGGAGGTAATAAGTCCCACTCATCATTTGCAGCCATGTAAACATCTGCAAATGGAGAATTCCCTACCTCCTCATCTGCTGGTACCTCTGGTTCTTCTTGAATAAATGAAGGGCGTGTAGGTCTATCCGCTGTCCTGGAGTGAGTCTGTTGTGGTCTCTGATTAACCGTAGCACTCCTATCATCTCTTTGGTCCCTGTTCTGTCCATCAGGTGCATTCATTCTCTCTATCATGGTCATAAGTCCCTGTAGTGTCTGAGTCATCTGATGTTGGCTTATCATCATAGCACACTGAAACTCTCTGGTGGCCTGATCAACATCATACCTGTGGCCCCTGGGTGGGCTGCCCTCACGTCTGTCACTCATGAGGATCGGTCTCTGATCTAACAACTGGATACCTTCAAGCAAGGCTCGGCTGCGTGTGTTATACCTGTGTGGTCCCAACTCTTATGGCTGCATAAGATCTATAGACCCTCAGGCTGGCAGGATTTAGCTCTGATACCACTGTAATATCCCCTTCTAAATAGGGAATATAGCAACACAAAAAATCTGAACCAAGATATAATCGTTGTTGAATAAACTCAGAAAGATCACAATAATTAGTCTCTTAATAACAAATTACAGATTGTATCACTTGTCTTTCTGAATTATTACAATTGCAGTCATCTAATATGCATATAAATATGAAATATAGTCTTGAAAACCCTGGCTTTGCAAATCTGGAAGCGCAAATTGAGTTCTGGGAAGTCTCGGCCCTTCGGTGTCGACACACAATCGCCGTCGTCGGTCGATATCTCGCCGACGTCGGTCTCTGCCGGCCAGATTTCTGCCGACATCGGTCTTCAGTCGACCGATGTCGGTCACTGAAACCCTCTGTCTGCCGAAGTCGGTTCCTGCACTGATCTGTACGAACCCGTACGGATTCTGTACGACCGCAAATTAAGCACAACTTCCCTGTTTTCAACCCCTGATCTGAAGATATATGTCTCTAGCATAGTAGATCTCTAGCTGTATAATTTATTGAATCAAAACATAAAGCAATAAATACCTGGAATATCTGTGATAACTTCTGTGTGAAGTTATCTCTCAAACCTGAAATTCTGTAATAACTTCTGGATGAAGCTATCTCTCACTTTGGCAATAGATCAGCTGATATTCCACAGCCTCTTAATTGCACACACTGAAGAGGGAACGTTCTCCAATGCAAATGGAATCCTTGAACCCTAGGCTCAGTCTTCACAGAAGAAATTCTCAAAATCAATATCAATAATCAATAGCATAATCAACAATGGCCTCCATGAGAAACCCTTATACCCTCAAAAGATGTGCTTGCCCTAATTAGGGTTTTCTTAAATTAGAATTAGGGTTTCTAATTAAAATTAGGCTAAATAATTAATATTTGATTAAATCAATCAAATATTAATATCTCCCTCAATACATGTCAGATCGACGAACCGATCGAAGCTAGTGAATCAGGGAGTGATTCTGCACATAACCATACCACAATAAAGGCGCTCTGCTGCATATCAAATATCCCTAAAAAGTAGGAGCTCAGGCCAAATGTGTCTGAAATACCCTGAATGAAAATCAAATGTAGAAATCTTGTGAATCAAAGTCGAGCCAAGCTCCATTATGACCCTCTATCCATCCTATTAGCCTACGAAGGTCGCATAATAGGCTAACCATGAACTTAGAACATGTCACCTAAAAAGGGGGACATGACATAACTACATTCAAATCAAAATTGGCCATACAATACTATCATCTATAGAAGGGGGGCTCAAGGTGAGGTGGATCAATGTGTTAAATAATCTAAGTTATAACATGATACAAGATAGGATTGGTGTATGAGTGCATCATTCTAAAATTGATATGTAGTAGGAATACAAGAGAAACCAAAATAATTTATACCAAAAATTATAAAATGACGTTCATCATGATAATCATGATGAAATGCTACAAACTAAAAACTAAGCAAATGATAGGAGTAAGAAGGGAAACCCTAATGGTAGACTAGGGTTTTAAGTAATATGTTCAAAGTAAGTAAAATCCATCAAATGATTTAAATTTTAAGGACTTAGTGTATGTAAATACTAGGTTGTTAAAGGGACTGAGTATAATAAATTAGGGGAGATATATGTAATAAATATAACCACTAATCTATATAATAATTAACCTAATTTAATATTTACAAAAATAATAATGAATAATGAAAATAAATACTTAGTTAAAAATTGACTAAGATAGATGATTTGGAGGCTAAAAGTTGGCACAAACATTAATCAAGGTATTGTAAATAGTGTCCAAATTTTAGAATTCCTCCTAGATAATAACTTGATTCCTTGGATAATAGTACATTATGTTAGTATCCTTTATTCTATAATAATTTCCTTGCGTAGGGATTGATGTGGAATTTTGGGAGTAGTTATGTCTAAGTTTAATAAGCCTATTATTATGGAGACAAAACCTAATTCACTATATATTACCTATTTTGGACTAAGGTTTTATACAAACCATGTATCTCCATGTTATTAGGTATTTTAGTGGTATAAGTTACAAAAGTGTAATGTTATATGGGTATGTTAGACATCCTCAACATCCCAATATGTTGATATTTTCTTAAATATCAATACCTTGAGAGGGGATCAATCTAAATGTACTTATCCTAATCTAATTGATAGTATAAGTGAAAGTTAATGATAGTATGAGTGTCAAATTGAGTGCTTTGATCAAGGGTTGAGACTTAAGATTGATGTGTCTTGAGCTTAAAATGGTTTTAGATGATTGTATGTGGAATTAGGGTAGAATAGGGATCAGTGAACTTGATTGTGCACCACTTATTTTGAGTGTGTTTATTTTTATTTTTATATCATTTCTATCTAGTAGGTAAAGGAATAAAAGTCATGTATTTATATTGATATGGTTCTTGTGTGGAGTGTGAAATAGGTCTAAACTTACCCTAGGTGTTTTAATAATTTAAAATATCTTTGTTAGGCTTAAAGTTAAGCAAGGGACACTAGTATGGCCCCTTGGTCACTATCATAATGAGCTAATGTCCAAAGGGGCATGCTAGTGTTTAGGTGACATAACTTAAGGCACTAGTGTCCTAGATCCCTAGGGGAAGATCATGGACTAATTTTGGGATGTTTATGGATGTTTGATACTAACACTAAAGTTAGATAAGGATCAAAAGAGGCCCTAACATAATTCTTAGCTAAGCTAGGGATGACTAGTCTCAATTGACACTCATTACACTCAAGTGACATTTTATATGACTACACAAAGTTACCATAGCTATTTATACATTGAACCCCTTTTCATAATTGTTTGAGATTAGTTTGGTGTTTTTTCAGCCATTCCATAACAATAACAAGGTCATAAAACCAAAACATACCCAAAATAGGTTTAACTTTGTATTAAAAACACACAAGTCAAGCTAATATTGCTCCACACACTCAAAGCATGCATTATTTTTCATGTATTGAACTTTACCTCCCATCCTTCTCTAATTTTTATAAATATAATTATAAAATTACATGTAATATAATGAGAAATAAAAATATTTTTATCTCAATAATGAATCAAATAATCATGGAAAAACTAAAAATACACTTTTGGTTTAGATATAAATAGGTTATATATCTATATTCTAACTATCTACTATTGTTAAACTATGTAGTTGATTGGTTAAATATCTATGAAATTTGGAAAATATATTGTGTATGGTTATCACCACTTCCCAAACATTTTATGTCACTTGATAGAGTCAACAACACTAAATTATCACAAAATTTTGGTTCATGGTGATTGGTTTGGGTCTATTTTTTTTTACTTGACTATATTAAGGAAAATTATAAGTTTTTGAACCTCTATTTTAGTTACGAAATATATCATTATTTTTATTTGTCATAAATTTATTTTTATGGCATTACCTTTTAAATTTATCTCTAATAGGTGAGAATGATTTATAGTTATATTACTCTCATTTTTTTTTAAATTCTTTTCTTTCATTGAGGCAAGTCTTTTCTTTCTCCATAACTCGATGGGTAGATTTATTAGTAGTAGGCAAGGAACAAATAATGTTTGTGTTAACATCATGAATTAACAACTCATGTAATACTAATTTTAACTTATATGAATTATTTTATTTATCATGTATGTATTTCAAATAACATAAAAAATTAGTCTCATTCTTGTACTCATTAACTATCATGTTGTTTAGTTTCAAGAACTACAAATCAATGATTTTATGTTATAATTTTCATTCAAACACCTTTTTTTTTTAACTCTCTTTCAAATGTTTCCCAATAATTTTCAATATATCATAAATCTAAAGATAAAAAAGGTGGCTCCAAAATAATATAACATCACCAATCAACTAGTATGATCCAATATGTACCTTGTTATATAAACTCATATTATGTATAGTGGGAAACTTATATAGGTTTACTATTCATTATTCAATAACATTTTGAAATTTAACTCTAGAAAAGGTGGGTGGAGGTAGATTTTTAATATCCTTAGAAACATAATCTATTCAAAATTATGGTTTTTAAAATTCATCTTCCCTTTCCTCTCAATTTTCCATGTGATTATTTGTTTTTGGTTTTTCCATCTAAACAAGACACCATGTTTTCTTTGGCTTCCATCTTTTCTTACCTAGTAGTGACTACTTTAAAAAATTTAACAAGAACCTCATCATTCTTTACTAACATATTTCCACCATTTTTTATTATTGGAACTTTAATTTCTACTATTAGGTGGATTTTATTTCCTTTTCATGTTCATTTCATCTATTTTACCTTTTTTATTGTTTCATATCAGTTTATTGACACTCATAACTCTACCAGTTTGCATCCTCACCATCCTCACATACACAACATACTTTTAGCTAAAAATATTTCCCCAAATATCTTTAGGACAAAAAATTGAGGTCAAGTACCAATTTTTAAATCTTCAAAAATAAACCTAATTTTTTTAATAATTAAGTTTATTCATCACATTAACATACAAAAGTGCCAACATTGAGTGAACATATCATCCTTCAAATGTGATTTTAGAATATCACTCACATTATTTGGTGTTAAATAGGAAGAAAAATGAGTATAAAAAATATTAATTACACAAAATGATATATTTCCATGACCTTAAAGCTTTCAAACTATATTTATATTAATTTATATATTTATCTTAAAAAACACTATGATGAGATTTAATTTAAGATTTTCATTAAGTCTTACATTGATTGGGGTGAATTAGGACATAAAAATTCCAAATCTAAATAATAAAGGTAATAAATCATTTGGATTTAATTAAATTACTCTTGATGATATTTTTAGTTGATTGAGAAATATTATAATGGAAACTAATGATATAATCCTATGTTTGAATGTAGTTCTACTTAATTTTTAGGCTAAAAAAATTATGTAAAACTACTAGAGTTTATAGTTATTTTTATGTTAATTTATTGAATATAATTCATGAAGGATTAATACAACTAGATAAAATAAAGTAATGCATCTTAATTTAAAATAATTATAAATCACATGTTCAACTTAGCTTTATTAACATGCTTGCATTTACTTTATTCAACATTGCTACTCAGACAACATCATATATGCCAATGTGGAATTTTTATAGTTATGAAATATATATATATATATATATATATATATATATATATATAATTCCAAATTTATATAATTTTGGATTAAACCACTATGATGATGCCATTAATTTATGAATAATTTATGGTTTTCTAATTGTAAAGCAATTACATCTTCAATGTAATCAATGTAAAAGTGAATTATCAAAATAGTGATGAGTATGATGACAATTTTTGAGATTTATTATTGAAAATATATATTTTTAATTATTTTTATGTGTTTCTGAAGGTTATTTAGCTCATTTATGTCTTAAATCAATTGTTTGGTTGATTTTAGACACTTTTTGGGAATTTTATAAAAAATAGATACAAGTGTTAGTTAGAGTCCAGTTCACTATAATTAAATAAATATTTAGTGAAATAAACTCTAAATTTATTTTATTTAATCTATATTTTTATATTTTATATTTTTATAATTATATTTATAAACTTTCACTTGTCTAGTGTGCATGTTTTCCTAACTGATGAAGAGGATTATTCCATGATACACAATGTCCACATATTACAAATGAGTTAAAATTATAATATTTAGTTAAGTTTTAGTTCACTTAGTGGTTAATTAAATTTATTTATTTATTTGTTACTTGTATACTTGATTTACTATGTAAGTTACCTTGTAATAAGCTTATTTAGCTTTATTTATTAACAAGAATTGCACACAAAGGTAGGGTGGTACATTAATTCAAATAGAGAAATATTTTATCATGATTAATATTTTATTTTATTTAAAGTATACAATAATTTATATCATAAACATATATTTTCAAGTTTTTAGTTATTAAATACAATTTTTGGTCAATAATCTCACTTACAACACAACTAGTAATTATGGGACATATTGGTTGATACAAAAATTAAATAGAAGATTATATCAAATATGATTTTTAATCCATACATAAATTTAAAACCTTAATTTTTATCATCCATATTCAATAAAGGTTTATAAGGTTTTCAGGCCATTATCTAGAGAATCAATGGCTTCAAGGAATTCTACTTCAATCAATATTCATTTTTTCAAAGGTGACAACTTTGAATATTGGAGAGATAAGTTGAAGATGATTATTATATTGAATGGATTTTGGGATGATATTATCCATAGGTACACACCACATAAATATAGGATTAAGTTGACTCAATATTATAAAATTAAAAAAAAAAAGTGAAGAAAAGGTGAATGCACAAGATTTATTTTATCTTAAGAGTGTCATAGGTCGAAGGATTTATCTAATAATTTTAGGATGTAGTAATTCCCATGAGTCATGGAATAAATTTTATACTTTATATCATGGATCTATTAAGGAAAGAGAATAAAAAATGTAAACCTTTAAAATGAATTTTGATAATTTGAGAATGTCATATTCTTAAGGAGTAAGAGATTATTGCATAAGGGTAAATTATTTAGTGTATAAAATAAGGATTAATGGAGAAAATATTAGAGATAGTAATATTGTAATAAAAATGTTGATATATTTAAGTTGAAAATGGTTGGATAATGTGATCAATATTATGGAGAATAATGAAATGAACACTATAAGTGTTTATGACTTAGTGGGTTCTCTCTTATCCCAAGAGGATAAGATGATACTATACAGAGGAGATCTAGAACATGCACTTGAAACAAAGACAAGGATTTCAAACACCAAATGAAAATAAAAATAAGAATAAATGGAGTTTAAAAAACTCAAATTCAAATGGAAAATTCAAAACTTAATTTAAAATTAAAATCAAGATATACTTTACTTGTCATTATTTCAAAAAACTGACATATGATAATAGATTGGAGGATACTAGTAGCTAAGAATCAAGCTTATTAAGAGAGAAAAGAAAATTTTCAAGTTGAAAAAACTTATTTTAGACAACAATAATATTATTTTATCACATTTATTGTTGGAATATAGGAGGAAAAACATTTTTGTATCTTTATATAGGTTTCTTAAATAATATGACAAGTCACAAATATGGTTTCATAAAGTTAGATAGTTACTTTAAAATACAAGTACAATTGTTAGATGGAGAGTAAATCAAAGTTGAAGGAAATGAAAAAATTAAAATAACCATAATTAAAGGTAAATTTGAAATAAATAATGTTTTTTTTTCTGAAAATATGGACCCTAAGAGTATTTATCACAATTTCACAAGATATAGTGATGAAAACGAAGCATACAAGTTTTATAATCTTCCTAGTAAATCCACAATTATTTTGAGGGATTGTTTTTATTTTGAAAATAAGATAGACTATTATTATTATCATATAGATAAATATTTGATAATTTTTTTGGGGTTATCCTCTTAAAATTTATTGTTAAGGATTAAAAATTCCTACACATGTTTCTATTTCCATAAGAAATAAAATTAGCTCTTTGTAAGAGATTAGTCATGCATCTTTATCAACTCTAAGAAAGAACAAGTGTGTTTTGAATCTAGATATATATAATAAAGTTTTGGATTATAATTATTAGATAAGGATAAAAAATATTAATAAATATTAATGTAAATTGTATGATGATGAAAATACTATGTTTGCATTGTCAACTATGGCTAGTCAACCTAGAAGTTATGTAGAAGCTAATAAAAAAAATAATGGGTTGATGCTATGTCATTAGACATGGATTTAATTAAGATTCTTTACTGATGGAATATATTTAAGACTAAATTGAATAATTATTTCATTGGAACCAAGTTATTCTACAATAATGAAGTCAAGAGTGATGGAATAGTTGAAAAATTAAATGTTATGCTAGTTGTAAGAATATCTATACAAACATATGGGGTTGACTATAAAAAAATGTATGCACGTGTGGAATGTCAAGATAATTAAATAATAATAATAATAATAATAATAATAATAATAATAATAATAATAATAATAATAATAATAATAATAATAATAATAATAATAATTTATGTATATTATCATAAATGGTATAAAATACATAAAATGGATGTTAAGATTGTAGTCCTAAATGGAATGATTGAAGAATAAGTATATGTGGAGCAACCACAAATTTTTGAGGTAAAGGGTAAGTAATTTTGTGTGTATAAATTAAATAATGATATTTATGGGTTGAATCAAACTCCAATATATTGGTACTCAATAATTTACAGTTTTTTATTGTATCAAGGATTTTTAATAAGTCAAAATGAACCAGATATTTACATACAATCATTGGGTTATAATGTTTTATATGTTTAGTTCTATGTAAATAAAATGATTTTATATGTAGCTATACGGAGATGTTAAATACCTTCAAGGATTATATAAAATCATAATTTGAGATGATTGACCTTGGAATTATGAATTAATTTATTGGCATGTAATTTTATCAAAATAAAGAGGAAGTTTTCATTTATCAAGCCACGTATGCCAAAGACATGTTAAATAATTATAATATTAAATATTCAAATCTCCAAATTACAAGTGGAGGAAAGATTATGAGAGAATATGGAATCCCTTTAGATAAAAATAGATTAACAACTATGTAGGTATGAATAAACCCTATGTTATCATCTCTCATAAATTATCATGAGCCAATCCCACCCTTTTTTTAGTGCACTCCTTAATATGTGCACCCAAGGAGATTGATGTATCAACAAGTCCTACGTGAGATATTTATAGTAAAGAATGAAGATGAAATATATTAGTCTATATAAAATTCACATCCATACATAGTTTAGTTTTAATTAATGTACAATCCTTTGTATAAATAATATTTGAGAACTAAAAAGTGGATTGTGTTTGTTTACATCTTCCAAAAAAACTATTAGGGTAAATATAGCTAAATTTATTAGTTGTATGACCATTATGATGGAAATGGTTTCATGTAAATGAAGTGTGTATTATGTCACTTTGTTAGTAATGTATTCTTGTCTTACACGATTTTACCATGATACTTTTGTACTATTATTTTTTTTAGGGGTAATATTAAGATGTATTCCATATTTTATATTGATATTACACATGTTTAACTTAGAATATTATTTGTGCACTTGAATTTTCTTCTTCTTAGAGTGAAACTAAAAATATTAAACATATTAAAGGGTGACTTTTTAATAGATCATATTTTTGATTCTCACATGACTTATTGATATTTTTGAAATAGATGATATGGTGAGGAACATGGTGAAAAATTAAAAATAATAGGACCATATAACATAGAGTATAATGTTTAAAAAATTATTTCACTTTTTGTGGGGAAAAGTTTATGAAACCTACTCTACTTGTGTTATAAATTATGTAACCAATACCCATTTCATGTGGTATGACTTCCATATGGAGAGGAATTATGATGGATTAGCCCATTTTTATTAGGCATTGGACTTTATATTACATTTTTATCAGCATCTTAGAACCATATCATTTTTGTGCTTATTGAAACTTATAGACAATATCAATCAATATGTATGTGGGGAATGACATGGATCTATCATTTTTTTAGTTGTCATTATATACACATGGAATGCATTGACTAATTATGGTGGTGCATTGATAGTTTATTTATCAGGCACTTAGAATCAAGCACAATAATCTACAATAAATTATAGTTTCTCTTCCTTTATATAAATTTCTTATTGTATACTCTATATTTCATGAATACATACATCATCAGATTAAAAAATAACTTTGAGGATAGGACCAATGATAGTAAAATTATGTATCATGAGATACATTATCTAATCCATGAAAATATTGAATCCTTTCACCTTGGGATAGAGAGCATCATCATGAAAATATTAATTGCATGCATGAGATGCTGGATTTTCTTGCATAATTGATTTTTCTAATCCTTGGAGTGAAAATAATTATTCAAAATAGTGTTTATTCATATTTATACATACTTTATCCATGACTATAATAATAAATAGTTAATCATAAATCTAATATTTAGTCTTTTAAATTAGTGAAAAAAGATAATGAAGAGACAATTTTTTAGACTTGTAACTATGATTCCAATGATATAAATCTATCCTGTGAGGTTTTATAAAGTAAAATTATAAAACTATTTAAAAAATAAAGGTATGTTCAAATAGTTTTATAGATTGTATAATGTGTTATGGAATCTAAATACAAGATGCGGAAATAAGAATTACACATTAAAATATATTAGATTGGGATAATGATTCCATCTTTATTCAAATGAAATAATAGGGAAAAATAAATATTCATATAATTTTAATTATGGATATGAGATAAGGCTCATGTGATCATAATGGAAATGTGTCCTTTTTTATTTTCCTAAACTGTGAGTGACTAGGAAATATGAGGAGACAAATCTCATGTGATTAGGAAAGGGTATGAAACATCTTAAATTATTTTTATCAAATAAAATATAACCATTAATATTATAGATATACAAATCATTAAAACATGTGGGAGAGATGGAAAATTGATACAATATACTCAATGCATGAAAGTTTTGATGATGCATTGAGTGCATGGTTAGTACTAGTTTAATTGTGAGTCTTGCTTAATTAGAGGCATATTTATAACACTCAAATAATGTTGTTAAAAAATTGGTTATAGACTATGGAAAATTATAATAAAAACTAATTTTATTCCTAGATTATGATTTAAATTTATTGCATGTGTGGTAGTTATTTCCAACCATGTTGCATCGTAAACATGATTCTTGGCCTAGTGTAGACCTGTATAGTTCCACTTATCATGAAACATGGTAGAATAGTTATGACACATGGAAAATTAGTTAAATGAAAATATATACTTCTAAATACTATATATATTGATGTTATGAAAATGTATAAGGGTGTTGTGGTGTTGTAAGAGTGATGTACCCAGGCTATGCAGAATCCATGACTATATATGAGATAATTTTTTATTCTATATAAAATTGAAAAATTGTAAATATTTTATATGTATTTCGTCTATGTGTCAAAATTTATGCACTTTTAAAAAATTACATGATCATGCATGACATTATACATATGGATGATATTCCTTTCAAGATTGGTGCTAATATTTGAGTGTCCTTACCAATCTGAGTAATGCCTTAAGATATGATGCCATAAATCTAGAAAAATTACATTACGGTTTTTATCTATGACAAATTAAGAATGAAATTATGGTTATGATACCTTTTGGTGTGAAAATCAAGAAAAATATAAAACAAGGAATGTTGATTATGATGCTTATGATTTGGGGTAAACCAATCAACAAAAATGATCCAAGTTGGAGTGCACATAATTTTTTGTGGTATGCTCTAATTTTGGTCTATAATACCTTATCATAAATATCAATTTTTACTCTAGAATATAACTTAGTTAAATCTTATTTATAATGTGTTTTTATATCTAATAACGCATTAGAGCATTCTAAAATTTCCATTCAAGATGTGAAGAAATAAATAATATGTGTCAGGAATAATTTTCACAACTCTACAAGTTTGTGGATGGATCCTTTACTCTTTATTAAAATAAAATTGGTTCCAATTGTATCATTAGTTATCTACAAAAAATAAACTTGAAACTACTAAAGGTTTTAATGTTTTTGATATTCATAAGCTATAAGTAAGTGTGCAGATCCCTATTATAAAATGCCTCAAGGGTAGAAAAATAGGCCAATAGCCATTAATAGTGAAGAAACAATAAACAAACAATAGACTAACATAAAAACATTAAAATACCCAAAACTAAAAATATAAGATGAACACATAACTAGTTAATCAGATCATTCTAATCATCCTTGAGGAAACCTAGGAGTTATTCCTTGCTAGTAGCCTTGCCATCCTTGTCCACGTTATCATCATGAGCATCTTGTAGGATACTTAAAGAAGTAACATCTCAGTGAATCACTTTAGATCACATGGTATCAAGTAGCTTCATTTGGTTCTCTAGAGAGAACATCCCCTTCTTTACATCCGCCAAGTCCTTCTTGAGCTAAATGTAATTATCATAAATCTTTTCATTGGTATCTTATTTCCCAAATATTTCCAAGGACTCAGTGTCCTCCTTATCAAAGTCATAAAATAAGTTATTTAACTCCTCAAAATAGATAGCACCTTCTTGTTCCCCCAGTTGATCAAGAGTTGATTTGACCTCCATGATCTCCACCTAATTCTCTAGATTTGAGGCTGAAGAATAGTCAATAATATTCAACACTAGGGTTTTTCCATTAGCCAATCTATTTGACCTCAAAATGCTTGACTTCCTTGTAATACTCGTATGGACTTATTTATCCTTATCCTTCTCAACAACATCATCCCCTTGCTTATGGATCTTGGAGTGCCCCTTATCCATAGTTGCCTTTGCCTACTTCTCAACATGAGAAGACCTTATAAATTTTTACTTTCCTAACTTCTTAGGCATAGAGTGAACACCAATATTTTATAATATTCCAGGCTGATCTAGTCATAATACTATAATGCGATACAAATGTTGTATTTTCAAAAAATTTAGGGTGAGCTAATAAGAATAGTGTAATATGAAACTAGTGATAATGATAACAAGGTGAACACATTTGGTAACACTTTATATTAATGATGTATATATTGGTGTATGATGATTTTGATGTATAATATAAATAATTTGTGATATAGGAGTCAAGATTATAAAATTTGTATGTTATAGATATTATAATAGATATGAATCTTCATGTGTGTGTTTAATACATGCTATAAATCTAACCTACTCATATTGTGGAACCATAGAGGTTTTTTAATATAAATCCGTTTATTAAATACAAGGTTCACTATGAATATTATAGTGTATGCATATATGTATAAAAAATATTTTGTTATCTAAACATTACTAATATGAATTAGTTTACGCTTATAATGATTCTTAACTGAGGCCATGTGTTTTCCCCATCAATCAATGGCCATAAATTTATAGTGTATTTTTAATTAATGTGCAGTATATTTTAGGTGGATGACTAA
This sequence comes from Torreya grandis, assembly GCA_037957365.1. NCBI lineage: Eukaryota > Viridiplantae > Streptophyta > Pinopsida > Cupressales > Taxaceae > Torreya > Torreya grandis. The sequence goes on along the minus strand of JARHVA010010949.1, from coordinate 64,944 downwards.
TATAAAAAAAATGGATTAGAAATGGATCCTTCTTCCACAAATACCATAAGGATGAATATCCCAATAATACTTAGTTGTAATACCATAGCGATGAAAATGGATGAAGAATATAAAGAGTGAATTATGTGTATTTAATGATAGTCTTCATAGCTTGCATATTTTATTTTTCGTGTGTTATCAAGAAATTTTTCACCCTAGCGAAAAACTTAAAATTTTGAAAACTAATTTAAAATATTTGTTGTACCACACTAAATTCATTTTACATTGTAGGGGACCAACTTGATTTATTGGCTTGTTATAATTTCACTTATTTGATTATGTATGTCTATTGTCAAATTTACCTAGATTATAAATTATTATAAAAGGGAAAAGATAATTTATGATAAATTTTATGATAGTAAAATATGATTTCTATGAGCAAAGAGAGATGGAACCACCAGAATTAGTTTACACTTAAAATAAAAGATGAACTAGTGAAGTTGTTTGATCACTTTTGATTTTCGATAATGATAAATGATGGATATTATTTTATGAAAGTAATATAGATTTCATAGCAAATAAATAATGAATTCCAAATTCATAAACATAATGAATATTTATTTTGATGAAATTTATTACTATGAAGTTATGATATTGACAAAAGAGTTTGTCATTTCAATCTTCATAACAAGAGAAATGAGCTTGTTCTTGTATTTAGATTGAATACAATTTGATTATTTAGGCCTTTTGTCCATATTAATGTTCATAACATGTTGTGTGTATAACAATTTTGGACTATTTTTAATCCTCAAAGTTTCATATCAAGGACTAATATTTTTAAACCTAATTTAACTTTTCTTGGGAATATTGGGATTTTATTCCCAATTTAGTTAAAGGGTTTGGATTGAATTTACTCACATTAGGATGATAAGGAGAGGGATGGGGAACCAAAATAAATTGACTATTGGGTCCAGAAATGAGGTTGGATAATAGCACTAAAAGTGGACAAGAGTAGCATTGGCACTATTGTCCTAGTGTGGTGATATTGTGCTAGTGAACCTAACTTACTTTGTTTACACACAAAAACCCTAAAAACCCTAGGTTAAAATTCCTATTGATTTTTCCAATAATTTTTTGAATTTTTACTTGAATATTTAAGTAAAAAATTCATTTCAAATTTTAAAATTTAGTAGTAAATTTTGAAATAATTTTGTTTCAAACCCTAGTTGCCCATACTAGGTCCTAGTATTTTTCCAATAATTTTATAAATTTGTTACTAGCATATTAAAATAAAAAATCCCTTCAAAATTCAAAATTCAATAGTTATTTCAAAAAAAAAAAAATTCTCAAAACTCTAGTTACATCTACTAGGTCCTATTAAATCACTAATTTTCTAAAATTTTAGTTGAATATTTTACTCAAAAATTCAAATTCAATTTCAAATTTTCATAGTAATTGTTCAAATAATTACCTATTAAAACCTTAGTGTCCCATACTAGGTCTCATTGTTTTTTGAGATATCACCTTACATGTTTGTGAGCTTTATATCCTTTTTATGAAATTTCCAGTTAACTATTTTTAGGACTTTACATTTATTATATTTGGTATTTTCTTTATATCATAGTTTTCCTATTACAAATTTTTCTCAAAAAAATAAATCAAGTTTCAACTTATTTTCTTACCTTAATAATGGGACAATATACCAATTTTCATGAAACTGATAAAAGGGAACTCTAATAACTATTAACTAAACACCTTGACATGCAAGATGAAATGTTTAAAATGCTACAAGAAGAAAAATAAATAATTAACAATGGCCAATATTCTCAAACCACATAACAACTAGTTGTAAATAACACTATAGGGGAAACTATGTCTCAAAAACCCCCTATAGCATCCCAACCTACCTCTATGCCTCTAGCTATAACTACTACATCCATATCTCCTAATGTAGCAACCCTTGTGCAAGAGATAAGATCATTTTAGTCCAAGGTGCTACATCTTGAGCAAGGTGGCACTAGACTTATGTAGGCTTTGGATTATTTTGCTCTTTTACATACACCATTGGCATGTCACATTACTTTTACATCATTTCCACAAGGTTTTGTTCAACCCAAGCTTACTCTATATGATAGCCAAAGTGATCTAGAGACACATTTGAGAGCTTTTGATATAACATGCTTGGACTATGTACCCAATGACTGGTTACTTACCAAGATATTTCCACAAAGCTTAAAAGATTACAATTTAAAATGGTTTTATAATATACTAAATCAGTCAGTAAATGCATTATTTCCTTTACTTAACATGTTCTTAGCTTACTTTAGCATCAACATTGGTGATAAAGTTTCATATGCTCAAGTTACATAATAGAAATAATGGTCAAATCAGCATCTCGTAGATTATGTTCTTTGATATAAGACTATCTTGGTTAAGATGACTATCCCCATGGCCGATCAAGAGTTAAAAGATCTCTTCAAATAGAGTCTTCTACCAGCTTGGCAAAAATTAATTATGTTTAAAATATTCTCTTCCTTCACTGAATTGTGTCACACACTAAAGGAAAGAGAAGTCAAGTTAATTTCAATGGGCAAACTTAAGTACACAAGTATCTTAGAAACAACCAATAAGAGTAAAAACAAAGTCCCATATAAGGTCAAGGTCAATGATAAAAAGACTCATAATAAACCTATAATTAGTGCAAATTTAGAGCCCCATCAGTGAGTGGTTTTATCAACACCTCCTCAAACATACATTTACCAATCTACCAATTTCTCCAGCTAGAGTTTTACAAATAGCTATTGGATTGTAACATCATATCTCTCCCTCTTATTCAAGAAGTTGGCCCAACAAAACCTCTTCCATGGGGATATGATAAACATGTATTTTATGAGTTTCATAAAGCACTAAGCCATACAACAAATAGATGCATTGGTTTGAGACATAAGATACATGATTTAATAGATGGAAATCATATTGATCTTAGCACTTCATTTGAGCCTCCTCAAGTAAGGTAAACACATGATAAAGCACTGAAAACATTTTCAAATCATTTTATATAGTATTCCAAATAGGAGATAAGGGACACATCAGGGGTTCACCATGCATATCATGCACATCCACCATCAGATACGTATAGGGCACCTTCAGTTGAGATAAATCCTTTGAGAAACATGATTGGTGTATACAATTCTAGAGTTCTAGCTAGACCTTTCATCTCCTTCTTAGATTATGAGATCATCGAGGATGATTCAGATTATCATGCACTCTTTATCAAAGCTTACATTCATAATCATCCTATTCATAGTGTTCTTATCAATAATGGAACTAATGTCAACATGTGCACTATGACATTATTGTAGCATTTAGGATATTTAGAGCATGATATTACTTTGATATACATAGTTATTAGTAGATTCGATGGAAACATACAAAGTTTATTGGGTGATATTATAGTTCCTTTATAGGTTGGTCCAACACATGTGGCCACACCATTTACTATTCTTCCTAGTGCAAGAGTTTTTAATATGCTACTTGGTCAACCATGGATTTAAAAACTTCAAGTATTACTTTCTATAGTTCATAGATGTGTGAAATTTATTCATGTTAATCAAGTTGTTATAGTTGGTGGAGTTCTATATGAGTTACTACTCCCCACTTTAGACCCATCTTCTATAATACAATCACCAATTTTAGTTCAACTACCAATTCCAGTTTCTCCACCAGTTATAGTTCTTCCTCCAATTCTGATTCAAACATAGTTAAGGAATCCATCACCATCATTAAAAGTTCATACACCTACATAATTTTAGGATTCTAGATAGGTTCCAGCTATAGTGTTTACACCCAAGGTAGTGTCATTGATATCTCATGTATCTACTCATAAAGCACATGTTTAGAGAGCTTATATTACTACCAGATGGGTCCCTAAGAGCCTTATAGCTACATCAAATTCTTAGAGTCATAGGGGGACCCCACACTCAATTTCTATTTCAGAAATTTTCAAAGCATTTACAACATATATAGCTCTTAGAGCCACAGTCTCAACATTTCCATTGTGCTTCATGATCACACATGATTCCTCTCCTTGATATAGGACACCATGATATTGAGTCTCCCATGAGACTCGTCAATTAGTATCATCATTTCCCTACTTAGTTATACATAGTTTCTTATGCTTGATTGTATATAGTTCAAATATTTCAAAAATAAAAAATAATTTTACATTTTAAAACACAAAAACATTCAAATATTTCAAAGACAACAAAAACATTTTGATTGTATGCATTATCCATGTTTTAAATTTATATTATCATGGTATAATTACACTTTTTCTATGCTTATTGTTTGTTGATTTATCTACATTACCATGGTTCACTTTATCTTATTTGAGTGTGTGAAGTAACATTGAACTCTGTGATTGCTTCACTATACCCATTGAGGGGGCATCCTAATTCTACATTGAGATATACATACCCATTAGTGGCATCCTCTACATGACTACACAATCTAGGCTATGTCATTCCTACACCACACACTCTAGTTATCATGTTGATGTACACTATTTACTAGATCACATAGATTACTCTATTGACACTCACTAAAATATAACACTTGTGTATTTCTTAGCATATACCTAGTATTGTAATAACATGTCTTACATACATTCACTTCTTGACTTAATTATTTAGATGTACTTGTAATCCTAATTTCTTACATGCTTTCTTTACTTGCTTAGTATTATCTTGATGTGATTGTATTTTCTTAGTTCTTATTTATCTCTTGTACGTGCCTTAGGACATTAGCCAATGTTCTTTACTTCTATTCATGTGTATTCCTTAGGAAATTTTCTAATGTATTTTTTATGTACTCTTTTATGTAATTATGGCTTTCACACCAACTAGCTTGTTTCAATTGTACATGTATGTGGCATTTAAACATGCCTTGTATGCTTGCTTTCTAGTTTGAGTGACATGTGCCCATGTCCTTTATTTGTTTGGCACCTTGGCCACTCTTATATGCTTTTTGATTCTTATCTTGTGTACTTATTTCTTTTTTAATATTCAATTCTTTGCAATGACATGATCTATATCATGCATTATTTGTGTTTTTTTGGATGTCATGATGGACATAATGCTCCATCCCTCTAATTAACAACTAAAACTAACTTTTAACCAAACATTAAATTCTAAGTTTAGTACATTAGACATGTTATTACATTGTTACATCTATCTAGACATACCTATGTTGATCTAAAAATCTCTCAATACAAATCATGCCATATCTTGAGATATCTTGTTGATTATCATTGCTATATCATATATTTTTTAGAATAACAAACTTGTAGGGCTCTTTATTCTAAGGGTAGTTATTGCAGGGTCTCCATTCCTACCATCAAAATAGTTGGAAACATACAAGGAATTTTTCATAGAGATCAGAGTTCCTAATAGTCAAAATAATAGCATTCAGAACACCTAAAACAATAACTATACATCAAGCTAGTCGAAACAAACCAAGCAGATAGTCAAGAATCTAGAATAGTCATTAGATTTGGCCTAGGAAAACAATGTTGAGATTGTATTATAACACCTATGGTGCTACTATATATTTTTATCACTCTTATCCAAACATAAAAAAACTAAATTTTCCAAAAATAAATAGAAAGGTAAGTTTAGTTATATTTTTGTTAGCTATAGTTTAGACTAGAATCAACAATTTTAGTACAGTTTTATTAAAGAATTTAGATACAAGGGGCATCATGTTCAGCATGATGGATCTTGCTTCCAATTTTAGATAGGGTAGTATGTGTAAATTTTAGATTAAAAACTATGTTTTAGACACCAGTGATTAGGGGCAATGTGTGTGACACATTTATTTTCTTTCTTTCCATATTCAGCATTACCTAGGCATTCTCAGTAGTTTCATGCCTTATTCCATCTATAGGTGTTTGGCATCATTTTGGTTTGGATTTTATAAAGCCTAAATTACAAGTTCCCAAGTGAATTCCACATTGGCTTGATTATCAATTTTAGAGTGGCTTTCATATAAGCCTAATCTCCATCTTTTGGAATGGCCAAGAGTGGCCCAGTTTCTAGCATACATTCATCTACCCAAACCAGCATTGTAAGATCATAATACATTCATGGGATTTAAGATCCATATCATATGACATGTATTTCATAATGATATTAGTTCATAGCTTCACTTCACAAGGAAATGATGGAGCCAAAATACTATCTAGCCTTTGTATTCTTAAGCCACTTATTTAAAGGGACTAGACACAGTCTAAACATTGATCAACACACGTATGACCACCTAGCTTCACTTATTGACTGATAATGGAGTTAAAAGGACAAACATTGAATTATTGAGTCACTTTTATAGAATTAATCACTCAGATTCATTCATAATATTACTCTTAGTACAACACACATCCATCATCACTCAACGTCATAATAGGTTTTGTAATGGTTCACATACCTGATGAGGTGTATTCATTCATTTATCTTCCTCTCTCTTACTTAGATTTTTACATTCTTATTTTAACTATAACATATATATATTGAATTAATATACTCTTTATTTTCACTTGTAGATTTACACTTCACACTGTGCTCTTTATGCACACCCAACATCACACAACTTCATGGGCTTCACCCTTGCAAGTAAGTTTAGGTACACTTTCTATTTTTCTTGTGTCTTGTTATTTTGAATTACTACATCACTAGAATAAAAGGGTGGCAAATGTAGTCATATAAAATTCAAAAATTAGTAAATTGAGCATAGATAATGATACCCAACCTTTAGGTCCCTCTTTCTTGTTCTCATGACTCTCATGGGCTTGTTTTCACTGATTCTCAATCATTCATATCCTCCTGGAACTAATCCTAACAAAGAAATAAACCTCTTTTTATGACCAATCCATCCCCCCAATTCTTGTTTACCAAAGATAATAACACCACACTAGTAAAATAACACCAATGCCACTCCTATCCACTTTTGGCATTGTTGTCTAAGATCATTTTTGGCCCCAATGATCAACTTGATTTGATTCCCCATATTTTTCCTTGTCAGACTAATGTGATCAAATTAAATCCAACCCCTTTAACTAAATTAGGAATAAAAACTCAATATTACCAAAAAAAAATTAAATCAAAACCCTAATGTTCTTGATTCACTTCAAAGTCTTCAAAAACATGAATTAACATTAATATTATTAAATCAAGGTCTAAGGCATATTTTAATTTCATAGTGTTTGATGTCATATTAAAATAAAAAGATTAGGGGCATATTTTAATACATAATTTTTGAAGTCATGTTTTAATTTCATAGTGTTTGAAGTATTCAAAGACATGGTGTAAATATCATAGTTTACCATGATATCACATAGTCACATGACTGCATAGATTTGAAGATTGATTAAAATTTAGATAAGCTTTAATAAATTGAAGTGACATATTATTTTATTCATGTAAAATAAATCCCATATTTTTGATTAAGTTCATATAAATTTGGATGGGACTTTAGTTTTAATCTAACATTTAGTAAATGATAACAATCAATTTAACATGTTAATTATGAAAAGGTTTCTAAAGTTGGTGGCATCATCATTCTTAGAAAATCATGGAATGTACTACATTTGAATGAATAAAAATGCATCAAGTCTACCCTCTTGTAATTAATTATTTCATCTTGGAAATAATTATAGGAGGTTTTATTGTTTAGTTTGGTAATTTGAATTTTATATGTCAAGATCCAAAGAATATGAAGCTCTATTAAAGTTTATTTGATTTATTTTCAAAGTTATAGAACTATTTGGGTTGGTTTGAAATTCATGAATATCAACATAGATATCATAGAATAAAGTATTGTTTACCAAGTATGAACTAATTTCAAATGTTTAAAATAAAAAATTTGAGTTTAAGTTTGTATAGATATTTCTCTTCCTTCTTGCATATAGTCTATTATTTTAATCATTGGAGCTATTTATTTTAGCTACAAGAGTCATTTTTATGTAATCTCAATTTATTATGTGTGAAAACCCATTATTTCATTAAATCTGCACATATGTCCAAGAATAATGACTTATAGTATCACCAATTCTAGTTTTATAATTGATGAAATTGTATTTTAATAGTGTTATTATTGGTTTTTAAATAGTATGATATTGGATTCCAATATTTCTATTATTCATTTTTAACTAGTGTGATATCCAATTTAAATATTGATATTATTGGTTTTAAGTGGTCTAATATTAGATTCTAACATTTCTATTATTGGATTCTAAGTACCCATGAGTAAAGTGTTTTAGAAAATTTTAATTATATCCTAATTAGTCATAATCACATAATGCCCCATAGTTGTCATAGTGTAAGCACCTAGTATTTATCATGTAATATTAAAAAATTCTAGTGTGCCAATGTAAACCATATTTACCCCATGACATACAACTTGTATTAGATAACACTTATTTATCATCCATAAAATAGTACCATTGTACCCTTGTAAAAGCAAAGATATTTCAACATCTATTTATCTTAATTTGAAAAGTTAACACTTAATGTACCCTTCTGAAATAATTAATCACTTCATGACCACATCATTTATTGTATTAAATTGAGTTTCACACTTATTTTCATGTCAAATACTTATCTTCCTAATTAATAGACTCAATCGTAGTCTAAGGTGAAATTCATAAGTTAACATGTCCAATAATTCCCCTAATAATTTAAATATAATATGTGATCCAAGATGTTTTATGGCTATGTGACCCTGTGATCCCATTGTAATTTCCACATGTATTCACTTTGACTTATCAAGTTTTTTTTATAATTTTTTTAATTATGATTTATTGGATTTAAAGATATGATCATGGTATTATCATATATTATGTCCATAAAAAGTGTACATAGGTAGAGATAAAGTGGATTTAAAGTTTCATTAGATCTACATAAGTTGTTGAGGCCAACTCAAGAGCAAAAGAGACCTACATGACTCCATATCCAAGTGAATATTTCCATGTGTTCTCTTATGATGTTATATACTTATTAAAAGTAATGTATGTGATTTATCAATGTTTTTATTATGTTATATTTATTTATTTTATATAGGGAAGCCACATATGTGAGGGAAATTCATTAAAGTTAAGATGAAGGTTTGAAGCATCTCAAAACTATAAATAAATTAATTTAAAAGATTTCAAGTCTATGAACTTGAGACAATGAGATTTTGCCACATCCACATGTGTTTTCACCTTTTACCTTTCCATTTTTCCTAGCTAAATTCAAATTATTCATCCTCTCTTTCCTTTATTTCATCCATTCATAACATTGTTACCATATCAAAATAGAATTGGTGCTAGAAGGAACCTCGATGAATTTAACAAATAGTCCAAAATCACTTATTAAAACTAAACTTTATATAATTTCCTTGTGAATAATTCTAGTTATAGTTTGAAAAATATTTTGATTACATAATTAAATGTTAATATTTATATAGTCTTATTTTGACAATTATGATTCAAATATAATTTTATGAAATAAATATTATTCTTTCACTCGTATTTCATAGAAAATACAATTATGTTATTAAGCTCTTAACATACTTTCAAGTGTATGACAAATAATTTAGAATTAATGAAATAAATATTAATCTTTAATTAAATGTATTAAATAATATTAGAACTTTAATTTATTATTTGAGTGATATTTTCAATAAAATTTTAAAAAAGTACACATTTTGATCCAATATCATATCACATATTAATTTATGATCTCCAATAGTTTCACCATGTTAAAATTCATTATCCTATTCAAGTAGTTCAACATAATATTTATGGTGATTTTAGTATTATAACTACAATATTCCTTTTGTGGATCACTAAAATCCTTTGATCCACTAAAAATATGATCACTATTAATGTTAGGTGGAATTTATGAATTTATGTGATTTGAAACTTCCACTTCCGAGGTAATATAGTGTGATATTCTATTCTTGACATCTAGTACCAACTTAGGTTTCAAACTCATCACAAATAAAAAATGTGATTGTAATTTACATCTAATACCATGTTCAAATTGAAAATAAATCCTTTTCACATGTATATATAATGTAGTGTCCTCTTAATTTGGTACACTCTACCTTCTAAAACACTTTGGTGCCTTATGAAAATATGTTTTTTTTTATCATCCTTTACAAGTGAAAGATACATATATTAGATACTAATAAAATTAACTGTGAGATGAAATAAAATTTGTAAATTTAAAAAATAATAATCAAATAGATAAATAAAAGATAAATATGATAAATTGAAGAACATCTATATATAAATGGACTGATATATAAAGTCTTAAATAAGGATATTTTGTGTGAGTGATCTCAGTATATCATGAATAAAAAAAGGTACTATCATATTAAACATTCAAATATAATAAAATAATTTTGAACCACACATCAAGGATAAGATCTATATATCCTACTTAAAATCAACTCAGATAATTAACCATTAGAACCATTATATATAAAAAATGCATCACTACTTAGAAAACTATTTCAAATTTTGTTGGAACACTATATAATAATATAATATGAATAAAATTACCATCAATATAGTACATATATTATAAAAAATAAATATAACACTATTTTGATGACACACTTTTCATTTGGGCCCATGGAAAAGAAGAACTTGATCATTATATTTAACATAGAAATAGCTAGTTGATTTCATAAAATTTACTATGGAGGTTGAAGAAAATCAATCCTTACCATTTTAATACGTTATGGTGATAAATATTTAAGATGCTATGTTACCCCATAAATTTCACAATAAGAAAATGAATATTGACTAATAACTTCATGCAAATTCTCACAACCATCCAAACCAAAAAATGGGACACTTCCTAAACACTCTTTTAACTAGAGGCATGTGGATCTCAGATTAAAAATCAAATTGAATAATAAAATGAAAACTTATGCCATGTTTTTAGAAATAATGTATATTCCACCCTAAAAATTAATAAGCCTTTCATGAGAGCAAAGAGATAACAAAGGATAACTCTAATGTCTACTAATGATAATAATATATAAGAACAACAAGTTTTCCTACCTTTCATACAAGGTATTATAGATTCAATTTAAGACAATTGAAGAAAATGAACATTAGAATTATCTTCACACCATCTAACAAAATTAAAAACTCCTTAAATCAATTAAAAAAAATTTGATTGTACTCTAAATCACATAAGGGGGTTTATTTAATTTTAGGTGCTTATGGAAAATCATATATTACTAAAACCAAGAGGATAATTGGTACAAAGATTAATGAGAACATTACTAACCTTTAACATATTATAAATCACAAGTCATAATTATCAAAGCATTATCACATTAATAAGCAACCCATTAATTTTGTAGGCACAAAAAAACTTAATTGGTAAAAATTGACTATTTTTCCAAGAGGAGAACAAGAGAGGCCATTTAAATTGTTAAAAATATAAACTATCTGAATTGATATGATGGATTTTTAATTAGTTGGTCTTGGATTCCATTAATCAAAATATAGTAGCATTTTTTCATCTTTGTATTATTATTTTTTTAATACATTATGTATATATTAAACTCATGTTGTGAGACTCTTCTTAGCATCATTATTATCCTAATGATGAGCCTAAGAGGTGTTGACAATAATTATTGATCATATCATAGCTTCTCCATTTATCCCTTTTTGAAAATATCATGGATATTATGGGTTATGACCTTGTTTATTATATCTATCTTAAAACATTAATATCAATCCAAAAAATAATATATATTATATAATAATAGTGTATGTATGTATTATATTTACACACACACACACACACACACACACACACACACACACACACACACACACACACACACACACGTGTCTATATGTATATTTGAGGACATGAATCAAGGGGATTCCAACTGACACCAAGAGGACCCAAAGACTCTAGACAAGTTGAACGCCACCTACCTACCTACCTACCTACCTATATATATATATATATATATATATAATTCATATTATATTATATAATAATATTATAATGGTATATATGTTATTTATATATAATATTAAATACAATAATATAACTTTAATTTTAGTAAGAAAGTAAAATAATAAAATAACATGAAAAATGGATAGAAAATTACATAGATCATGGAATTGAAAGTTATTAACCAGGAAAAGTCCTCTAATTTATTACAAACCCCTATAATTTATAGTTTCATGACATTGGCCCCAAACACATTTGTAGATTGTGATGTTTGATTAGTTGTATACCTTTTAACCATTTGTAGTTTCATTATACAAAATAGGTTTCAACACAAGGATCCAATGGAATATCCATGATTAGGTGAACATATTTTTAATATCATGACCATGGTTAAGTCAAAGTTAATTTATAAGATTCATAGCTAATGTAAAAAGGTAAGACAGTTTTTTTACTTTTAGTTTTTTTAGTTTTGAGCATTTCACAATTATGGGTTTTTATTTGCATTTCACTTAAATTATTTCCTTATTGTTATGTTTGTTCTAATTTGGTGCAATGATTTTAAGATTAATTTTTTTTGGAAAAAAATATATTTATGTGAAAATGACTTGCAGACATGTTTGCAAAAGATCACATGTAGATGAAATTATTTATCGATAGCTCTAATTTACTCTATATGTAAAATAAAATAAAATATAATTACTAGAACAAACATATAAATATTGGGGTTTGTATTGAATGACAACATGTATTTCAATGTCATGCTTGATTCCAAAGTAAAATAGAATAAATTAATTTGAGATAGAGTAAATGTAGCTCTTAAATTGATGAAAATGTCTAGAAAAAAAAATATAACCTATAACTTTATATTAAACCTTAGAGTTCAATCTCTATTTACTATATTTGAAGAATTATATAAAACATAGAGCATATAATATCTAATAAATTTTACAATAAATGACCTATTACCATCTTGTTAAAGATTAATGTAATTAACTTATTGTGTTTTTCATCACACATACAATAGTTAACATTTTAAGGTAAAATATGAAGGTTAACTCTATAAATCTCATAAAATATGTCATTTCAACTTTGAATTAATAAATTTACCCCTTTATGATCTTATATATGGTTATTTTATACAATTTCAAGTAGATATAGTTAGATAAGAATATTTAAGAATCCAAGAATAGACACAATCCTTAATTCCTAATTTCCAAGTTTTTTCTCTTATCATTATTTCTTATAAGACATTATTTAAATCTTTTTCTATATTTCACTAATAATGGCTAAAGTAGTTGATAATAGTTGATATCTATTTTATAATTTACATATATATAATTATATCACTATTTTGATATAGAATATTGAACTATTTTCATATGAATTATTAATTTATTATTCCCCCATAATATATTTTTCCATCACTTATCCTTTAAAAAATATTATCCAAGATGAATAAAACTAACTAAGATACAAATAACATGTAGTAAGAGGATACTAAGAAAAATATTATCTGAACATGTAATATTGAATGGCGTTTTAAAACCTAAATCATAACTATATAAAAATAAAATATAAAAAACATTCCAAATAAAACATAGGATATTAAATATTTTCATTCTTTAGATAATAGTTATCAGGATTATCAAATATAATTGTAGACACTATTTATAAATTATATAATACTTCAATATTTTACACTTGGAAAATTCATATCATGGATGTACCTTCAACTTCTAAACATTTCCCATTGCCAAAAGGATTACATATATCATATCTATGTGCCTAATCTATTATCTCCTAGTTTGGCCTATGTATTATAATGACTTGAGAATTCTATCTTGCCTAAAATGTTATAAAAAAATTTATTCCACTTTTACAAATTTTGGACATGTACCTACTTTTTAACTTCTAAGACACTTGCATCCTAGTTAAACACTTGCATCGACGTGTCATTCCTTGATGTAAGTAGCTAGTTTTATAAAATTCATCAAATGTACAAAAAAAATGTATCTTAAAGGTTAGCCTAAGTTCTTTAATGTGATATATTCTCCAAATTGAATGGTATAAATACAAAATCAACCCTCATCCATTATTTACCTAGAAAAAACCTATAAATTACTTAAAGATGCCAAGGAAACTTATCAAAAAAATTCTATAAAACACTCAAGTTGTTAAAAGATTCCCTATTTTCTCCTATTTTCATATCAGTCATAGGGATATCATAACTATAAATAATTAAAGGACAATCCTAAGAGTTATATTTTCAAAGTTAAAAGCTATGTAATTATTATAATTTCCTATCACCCATTTCATGATTCACACATAATTCAAAACTTAGGGGATAGATACATAATTCTAAGGCCCTCTTAAGAGTATTGGCTATGTAGGTAGTGTTCATTAAAATAATGGTCTTTGGGATGTCTCAACAACATGTGACCACTAACCCATTTTTCCAAAACTAATATGAATATGAATAACTAAGGTTTTAATATTTCAAAATGAGTGATAGTCCATGACCTAGGTCTAAATACACTAGAGAAAAGGTGATGAAAAACCTAGAATCATCTAGGTGGTCACATTAAGGTTTAGTAGATATTTTATACTAGACAGATGTGTGTGATCTATATAGTAGTGTTGATTTAACCATCCCATGTCAACATAAGTGTTCTTGGCTATATAGGTATAATTTATAGAATTAGGTGATTATTATATAATCTAGATCCACTCCACTTTCTTCCTATTCCATATATAGATATGTATTAACATCAAAACCAATTAATTTTCTTATTTTCATTGAATATCTAGCATAAACTTACTATTTATATTTATAATCTCAGTATAATAAATTTAGTAAATCTTTGTTTGAGTTTTTCAAACAATTGACCTATTTTAGAGATAGTTTACCATCCCTTGTGCCCTAAGATATCTCATCCCCCTTTAATCATAGATTCAACCAAATCTATATTTTAAGGTTAACCATTTGGTGAGCTTAATTTTCATGAATGAAAAAATATTGATTCCTAGGGTTTTTAGTTAGCAAGGGTTTTAATGTTTTTTTTCAAATTATACAATTATTTTTCATTTTTAAGTAATGGAAAATAGTAATAAAAAAATTGACTTCAAATGGAAGATAAAAAAGCATTGATCACTCATCTCAATAATAACAAGGGCTTAATAGATACTTTTTTGTATGTTGAAATAGATGAAATTAGTAAGCATGACAAGGCTAAGGACTCTTCACCTAGTGATGGTGAATCATTAGAATTTACTATAATTGATTCCATACCAATCAATCTACCTACATCTAATGGAGACAGATTGTCTTTCAACCTTTATTCCCTAAAATTACTATTTCCATATCTTACATGGGAAACCAAAATATTTAAAATAAAATATTGGTTTGAATAACTATATATACACAACCTATGGGTACACCCCATTTGGTTACTTCTCAATCGTTCAACCTAAAATACCAAGAGGTACAAGCACTTGTCCAGAATATAAATCTTTTAAAAAGTAAGGTTACAAATATTGAAAAAGATTCTTTGAAATCTCCATATGTTATTGATTAAAAATATGTTTACATAATCCTCTTACACATAAAATATATTTTCACCCATTTCCATCTATTTTTTGGTGCACTTAAGTTTACTTTTTATGATTGAGGGTGATCTTCAATAACGTCTCTGATCCTTTTATGAAACATGTCTTGATTATGCCTCGAATAATAAAATTTTGACCCAACTATTTCCAAAGAACCTCAAATACTATGGTTTAATGTGGTTCTATGATTTACAAACTCGATTAATAAATGCATTCAAACCCTGTGTGAATTAATATTTGGCACACTTATTTATTATCATTACAAAAAAGGTTTCATATGCATCCATTGAAAATATCAAATAAGGAACCAATGAGCCTATTAATGAAAACGTCTTGAGGTAAGATACAATGTTAGATAAAATGACCAATCCCATGGCAGAAAAATAAGTTTAAGATATTTTCAAGAAATCTTTTCTTTTTCCTTTACACGAGTCTATTATCATTGAAAACTTCAAATCTTTCGATTACTCACTCCACATTTTTTGCGATCATGAAATGAAAATTATCTCATTGAAAAAATTTAATTATTTATAGAATACACCAACTAAATCTAGTTCTAATACTAAGTTTACTATCAAACCAAGTTATAAGCTCAAACCCCTTGAGCCTAAAAAAGAAACAATTACCACAGTTAATGTGGCTCACAATAACCTAATAAAATTATGTTAATTAATGCACCACAAAGATAGTTTACACACTTATCTAAATCTCCCACTTCATTACTCATATAAATTTTAGAGTGTTATCTTATATCTCTCCCTAATCCTATAGAGTTTTCTATGATTATATCTCTACCCAAAGGGTATGATGAAAATTTTATTGTGACTATCACTAAGGCCTTGGACATTCTTTGAATATATGTTTTACCTTGAAGCATAAGATCTGATACATCATCAATGATCAAAATATTACATTTTATGACCCTCTAAAGGAATCAAGTTCACAAATTGGTGACCATCATAAATAGAAATTACTTAAAAACCCTTTATAATATCATTCAAATAAAGATTCAAAAGTGTAAATGGTATGTAACCCACATCCTCCTTAGACATACCATGATCACCCATTGGATGGTATTATTGGTATTTATACATGTCATACACCTCATATGTTTAAAATAAATTCTATTACTTTTGATGATAATGATATTATAGATGATGACTCAAATATTGATTTCTTGTTTATTCGAGTATACATTGACCTCTAGCCTATACATAGTTTTATGACTAATAATGGTGTAAGTGAAAACATTTGTACATGACATTACTTATGCATTTGGGTTATACAAATCATGATTTACATCTTTTGACCAAATTAGTTAGATAATTTCATGGGAACTCACAGTATATTCTTGGTGAGATTGACTTGCCTCTATTGATGGGTCTTATCCATGTGGTTACTACATTATTTGTTATACCTTCCATTAGTCTCTTTGATATACTATTTGGATGACCTTAGATACATATACTTTGAGTAGTACCTTATGAAATACATGGGTGTGTTAAATACATGCATGTTAATTAGGTAATTAAAATTTTAAAAATTCCATATGAACATCTTCTTGAGTAAGAGAAATTTGTACGTAGGAAATTAACTATAAACCCTCCTCAAGTTAATCTTACATAAAAGGGTAAGCAATAGGAAATCCAATTTACCAGGTAGACAATACTTTAGATACCATTACATTGGATATCTATAATAAATTTTATGGAATGTTTATCTACTACAAACCATATGTAAATATCTATAGTAGCTTTACATATTATTATTGATAATCCAAATAAACCACCAAATACTTAATAATGGGTTCCATGAACCCCTACTCCTATTGTTTATTCATGATCACAAAGTCCTATTTTACTTATGTAGAGCATCATAGACATTACAATGGTAGATATTGTACCTATACATGATCCTTGATAATGTCACTAGTTTATTACACTAGGTTCATAACGGGGGGGGGGGGGGGGGGGGGGGGAGGGGTTGGTGGGGAGGGGGGGGGTATATGTCACCATCCTTTAGATGTGATCATATCATAGTTTTTTATCCCTTTGATATATCCTAAAAATACCATCAAAATTAAAAAAAATTTAACAATTTGAGAATATTTTTAGCATCTACATATTCTCTTAGCTCATTGGTCAATGTCATATCATTATTTCTTATATACACATGGTTATCACATATTTTGAGTGTGATTTATGCATACACAGTTACATGATCTAGGCAATTTTAGATGTTTGTATTTCCCTCAACTCAAATCACCAAGACATTGGGGGATACCACTTCTATGATCATGATAAATCCAAGTTATATCATTATATGGTCATTTTACATTATCATGTTTGAGCTCATATATGTACTTACAGATGCCTTTATCCATGATTATATATTTTCAAAGTGTAGTTGATATTATATGTACTTGACATATTTTTCCAACATGTATATATAGGGACTAGTATGTTATGTTTATGCTAGTTGGTTATGTTTTTCCTTTATGCACTTCCTTGAGTGTTTTTAGTTGTAATTGTCTTGATTTTTTGAGCATTTGAATATGTTCCATTGTTTATGGCCCCCATTCCTATTTGACTCTTTTAAATATGAATATGTTATTGATTATTATATGTTGAAATTTGAATATGTAATTTATGGATTTCAGACATTTGACTATGTCAGGTCCATTCAATTGTGTGGCATTGGAACATGCCCCTTGTTTGTGGTCTCCTTAGACCATTATCTTTTGACTTGATTTTAAGTGATCCTTTGTGTGTTATTGATTTGTTTGTTGATATTATACCATTAATATATAGACATTTCCATGATATTTTTCATTCATCTTAAGGTCTTAATGTGTCCACATTATATGTGCTTCAATGATATATCTACCTATAAATGTTTTTTTTATATTATACATGGTAATTTCATAGTTTGCATGAATATATTGTCTTTTTGAGGTGAGTTAACTACCATTTTTTATTTTCACTCACCTCAAAATGGGCATCATGTTAGTGGGGACATGTCATAGAGGCATGAATTCCACATTGGTCACAATTTTAGATATATATTGGGGGATTTCTTTTGAAACATGTTCTCCACACTTGTTTAGTATGTGGCATACCAATATTATAATGGGGGCATGTTTTGGAAACATGTCCTCCACATTGTAACTTATATCAATTTAAATATTTATAAATATATATTAGGGGCATGCTTTGGAAGCATGTTTTTCAAACATACACAATTGTCAAATTGGCCAAATTATGTAGTTATATTATTTAGATACACATTTATGGCAAACTTGTATGCATTGGTACCATTGTTATGCACATATTTAGCATAAGACATATCTAAGGTTCATATGCTATGAAATATGAACCTAATATTTTGAAATCAAATCAATTTTAGATTTAATATGCTTTTAGGGATTATCATCACCCACCAAGTTGGACTTTTATTGATTATAATAAACCAATCTATTGTAGTAGTTTATTCACTTTTTGGTATGGTTGAGATGATTAAATAACTCAATATTTTTGATTTTATAGTTTGTAATTGATTTTATCATCCAAACTCACTATTTTTATATTTTGAGTTGACTTCGTTCATTCATATTTACTAGGTTATAAGTATGATTAGGTTACATAGTTGAACTAGTCTCAACCGCCATGTGGTAATCTATTTTTTTCCAAATATAGTGTCATGTTGCCTCCTATCTCTCACTCTATATAATATCTCTCTTTATATCCTTAGATTTATACACTTTATATATTTATATTTTTCTTAATCTTAGTTTCAATGATTCATAATGATACATATTTCAAATGAAATTACCAAAAGGTAAGACAGTCGAATTAATACACATGTGTACTCCTAACCCCTACTATCTTTTAATATAAATCATTTATTTTATATTAAATCATTATATATTGTATAATTATCTTGGTTTTATGTTATTCACCATCAAATCACTCAATTTGGACTCAATAAAAGACAAGGTGTGTTATACACACACATGTAAACATTATTTTTCCCTTAAATTAGAAATTTCATTACTAGATGAAAGGGGGTAAAATATAGACACTATTTATAAATTATATATCATATCAATATTTTACAATTTTAAAATACATATAATGGATGTGTATTTAGATTAAAGATCTTTCCCATTGTCAAAAAGCTTGCATACACTATCTCTTTATGCCCAATTACTTAGATCTTAATCCAACATATATATTTTAATGACCTACGCATTATATGTTATAAACTTACTTATCTTCCACTTATATAATTTTTAGACTTATACCTACTTTTTTAATTCTTGGACACTTACATCCTAGTTAGACACTTGTGTCAACACAAGTGTCTTTCCCTAACTCAAATTTTTAGTGCTTAGAAAGTCATCAAATTTACAAATGAAACATATCCTAAAGGTTGGACTAAATGACTTAATGTAAGATATTATCCAAAGGGATTGGTACAAATATAATATCAACCCTCAATAATTTTTCACCTAGCACAAACCTAAAAAAGACCTAAAGAGACAAAGGTAACTTATCAAAATCATTATATAAAGCATTCAAGTGATAAAAAATTTCCCTATTTTATCTAATTTCCATATCAATCATAGGGATAACACATCTATAAGTCTCAATTATTAAAGGAGTATTCCAAGGGATATATTTTCCAATTTACAAGATAGATCACTATTATACATGATTCTCACACACTACATGAATCACACACAAACCAACATGTAGGTGAGAACTACATAAGTCAAAGTCCCTTTTTGATTTATGGGCTATGTAGGAATCACTCATTGACAGAGGGGTCTTTGAATTATCTCAACACCATTTCCCATTAACCCATTTTTTCCATAGCCAATATGAAGATGAAGAACTAGGTTTTTTATATTTGAAAATGAGAAATAGTCCATGACCCTGATATGAATGCACCAGAGTGAAGGTGATGAAAAAATATAAGTATTCAACTAATTTCATACAAATTTAATAGATATTTCATACAAACCACTTGAATTTTATCCAAACAATAGCATTGATCTAACTATCCTAGGTCAATGCAAGAGTCCATGGATATCGAGGTATAATTTCTAGAAATAGGTGATTATTCTATACACTAGATATAGTCCATTTTATGTATGTTCTAGATCCAGATCTATATTAACATTAGAAGAAACTAAGTATCTTTTTTTCATTACAATACCTAACATAGTTTTATTAATATTTAGCATCCAACTATCTTATTTTCATTATAATATCTAACATAGTTATACTTATTATATTTAACATATTGGTATAATAAATTTAATACATGTTTATATGAGTTTCATAAATAATTAGATTGATTTAGAGATAATTTTCCATCCCTTATGCCATAGGCTATCTATTCCTCCTTTAACCCTAAATTCACATAGATATAGATTTTAGGGTTAAACAATAATATCGAAGCATCACAAAAACAAAGAGTACTCTAAATTATCTAGTAATCTCTATTTGGATTTAAATTTCATATCATATGACAATAAAAAAATGGTAATTAAGTGGCACCATGCATGTTATTTAATTTTTTTTGATAGGTGTGGTTTTAATCAATATACAAACAAAGATTATGAATAATTTTTTTTGGATTAAAGACCATTTTTTAAGGCTTATGAGAGATGCACTGACTATAGATATGGTCATATTTTACCTTATGATTATTTATTATTTTTTTCATGTGATCACCACTTGACATGTACCTCTAACCTTAGATTTACATAATCCAAGGAGTATATCTAACTACTACAATCACAAGCATCAAATAGTAATTGCATTCCCACTAGATATCCATGAGTAGATGAACATGTTTTTAATGTCATGACGATGGTTAGATTAAATATAAATAAATTTATTTTTAATGTCATGACCAAGGTTAAATCAACTGTAAAGAATGATATTATTAATTATATGACCATGGCTAGTTCAAAGGTAAAGTAGGAGTTTTTGAATGTTATGTTTCCATTCTTAGCATGTTCAGTACATTCTATTTTTTTGGGTTTGGTATCTCCTTGATGGCATGACTATTAAGGCATTGGAGGAAAAATTATGTAAATATTTATAATATATAGTTGTATTTTATATTTATGGTTTGTCTGATGAGATGTTTTTATACATTAATTACATATGTATCTTTTTTATATCATGAATAAGATTGACATACAACTAGTCCTATTAGATGGACCTCCTTTAAACATAACATATTAAAGCCTAGAATTTTTGTAGATACTTATTTCTATGAAAATTCTATAGGATCCTATATCTAATAAAAATTTAAATTTTTTTAATTGGAGATTCTAGTTTTTAGAAGAAAAGGTGTAAGTTTCTTCTTCTTTATTTATAGTGACATTATCATACAAAACCTTATGATTTCCTTATGTGTCTCATTCATATATGGATTTTTATAAGTTACATTTTTATGTGATTTTCCCAATCTCACATTAATTGATATTATTAGGATCCTATATCTAATAAAAATTTAAATTTTTTTAATTGGAGATTCTAGTTTTTAGACGAAAAGGTGTAAGTTTCTTCTTCTTTATTTATAGTGACATTATCATACAAAACCTTATGATTTCCTTATGTGTCTCATTCATATATGGATTTTTATAAGTTACATTTTTATGTGATTTTCCCAATCTCACATTAATTGATATTATATTTGAAACACTTAATATATTAAAGCCTAAACTTTTTGTAGATACTTATTTCTATGAAAATTCTATAGGCTCCTATATCTAGTAAAAATTTACAAATTTTTTTGTTGGGGATTTTAGTTTTCAAAATAAAAGGTGTAAGTTTATTCTTATTTATTTATGGTGACATTATCATACAAAGCCTTATGATTTCCTTATTTGTCTCCTTACCATATGGATTTTTACAAGTTACATTTTAATGTGATTTTCATAATATCACATTAACTGATATTTTATTTGATACACTTCATGGTTTTTAATGTGTTTGTTTCTCTATGTTTTCGCCTTTTTACATTCAGAAGAAATAAGAAACTAAAGTTAAATGGTCAGGGGTTAGATGATACCCAGCTAAAGTTATGCACCATATCCAGATGATTGAAGGAGCTCCTCTTTGGCTGTGGAGGATGACACCTGTAGATAAGAAAGACTTAAACAAAGAAAATGTTAGATAGATATATGGTGGACTGCCAAGCAAAGCTCGGCCCCAGAAGTGCAAAGACTTCCTTGAGGGATGACAATCCACTTATTTGACAAAATAGTGTTGCTAGAAAGAGAGATAAGAAAGGATAAAGAAGAGAAATAGATAATGCATACATGATTCCTACAATCTGCCTCTCATAATCATTGGCTCTGGTTAGTCTGTCGTTGTCAGTTTGTTAATGTTGCTGACATCGGTTAGGCTACTAACATTGGTAGGGGCAATGGGCCTTGATGCCAATGTCGGTAGGGGCAATGGGCCTTGGACAGATTTTAGGGTATGTCTATGGTCAATAGAATGGTCTGGGAGATTCAAAAGGGTTGTGCAGGGATGCAGGACAATGGACAGAGTCTTAAGAAGAACAAAGGTAGGGGACAGGTTGTCAAAATGGATCAGGATAAAAGAAAGGCTTTTCAACCTCTCCAAGAAGAAAGCCAAATTTGGTCTCAAAAGTACTCAAAAATAGCCAATGGACTAATTACCAATGCACTATAAAAATACTGAACTATAAACTAGAAGGATACTTAGCTCTTGGTGGAGAACCAGAAGTGTAGAAGGCTTGTTCCCATTACGGCTGATGTAGGAGACTTTGTACAACCTTCTAATCCAATGTCTAGAGTGAATTTTGTAGAATTTCTTAGCCTGGAGAGTGATGATAGAATGTTGATGCCTAGTCCCAAAGCCTGCCTTTGATATGCAAAGAGTCGAGGAACAAGATAATTTAGATCTGGGGAGCAAGAGAATTTGCATTCAGGCAACAAGAGAATTCACATTCCAGCCTTTCAGCTGAGGTTAGAATTTAGTTTTAAGCAATTGATGTCAATGATTCCATTGGCGTCAGTTGACTGTTGACTAATGTTAGTGGCTAGAGAATGGGTAAAAAGGCTATTTTTAGCCTTTTGCCCATTCTTCCATCTACCAAGTTCAGTTGTCATTTGGTGAATGATCCAAAGGCAGATTTATTAGGTGTAGGGATTAGTGGGAGAGTTGAAATAGGTCTTAGGTAATTATGATTAGTCATAGGGTGATAAATGGTCTAAGGGCAAGGAATCCAAGGTGAGGTGTCTAAAGGGGATTATTAATTTAAAATAAGTATTTTAAATTAATAAAGTATAGGTTAGGCATGTTAAAGTTAGAAAGGGACCAAGGGGGGGTTGACACTATTTTGGTGTCTACATTTTCCCCTTTTTGTCTTGTTAGTTGTTTTGACGAATTACAAGACAAAAATAGGAGTAAGTTGCCCCAAGTATGGGATGAGGTGTAGGTTACCCCAATAATGATGATGAGGTATTCCCCCTCAAAGAGGGAATCGAGAGAAGGGAACCCAAAATTGGGTGCCGATTTGACAGATAGTGGATGGGTATGGTCAAGTTGGAGTGTGAACGTTGCAATAGTTAAGATTGTGTGCATACCACTTCATGTGATAGGTAGGTCAAATTGTCACAAGAAAGGTTGAGGAGTGTTAAAATCAAGGTAATTGGGCCCCAAATTTTAGTCATAGCTAATTGGGTTATTCGATCCAAGCTGTAGCTCTAATTGGTCATCGTGTTCCAAGTATCCCAGGCTCAAGAAGTGCTCCTAGAAAACATGAAAAATGTCACAAATATTGGGGATCAACTTGAGCACGATCTGTCAATAGGTGTGAGGGTTGTAATATGGGTTGCATAAAATTTGTTAACTATTTGTGAGGTAACATATATGCAATCAAAAAAACCAAGGCAAAGTTGTCTCAAAAGTGGTCATGGTCTGAGATAGTCATGATCTCTAAGGTCATTGGTCAAGTCAGGTTGAGATATAAGTCATCTCAAGTGTAGTTTGTTGTGGATGGGGAATGCATGCGATTCTAATGTGCCCCATGAGAAGTTTAGGTAACTCATTCAGTGTTAGGGCTGGTTGTTTGGTCATGAGTTTGGGTTGGTATAGATAGTTGGTCCATTAGATGGACAGATGAAGGAATGGCCGAGCTAACCTTAGAAGACCCCATGTCAACTGAGTGTTGCCTACATATCCCTTATTTGAAGGGCCTCAAGCCAATGTTGTTCTCCCAAAAGGGGAGAAGAGAGTTGATTATAGATTGGATTTAACTAGGTTAAGTCATGGTTAAAGATGAAATGGTTTGTCCATCAGGTAGATGAACAAACAAATGGTCAACGTCATTAGGGAGACAAATGGGAAAATGGCTGAGCTAACCCCAAAAGACTTTGTGTCAACTGAGTGTTGCCTACATAGCCTCTATTTCTAGGGCCTCAAGCCAATGTAGTTCTCCCTAAAAGGGAAAAAGAGAGTCGATTATGGATTGGGTTTGACTAGGTTAAGTCATGGCTAAAGGTGAAATGGTTTGTCCATCAAGTAGATGAATAAATGAATGGCCAACATCATTAGGGAGATGAATGGGCAAATAGCTGAGCTAACCCCAAAAGACTCCATGTCAACTGAGTGTTGTCTACATAGCCCCTATTTCAAGGGCCTCAGGCCAATGTAGTTCTCCCCAAAAGGGAGGAAGGGTCAAAGAGGTTGATAGTTGGTTTGGTCATGTTAATGGTTTAGCACTTCCCATATGTCTAATGGTACATGCTTGAAATGATGAGTGTATGATGATGTTACAACCTTTTTCCATGTGATGGTGTACTTTGTAACATTGGTTATGTGGTTTTTCATCCCTAGCAAGTTTCTATATTGGTGATGGATGTATGCTAAAAATGAAATGAGTTTATTTATGCTTCAACACTATTTGTATTGGCGATGATATATGCTTGACATAAATTGTGTTTGGTTGTTAGTTTCCATGTGTATTATTTTCCATAGAAACTAGTGTGAATGGGCTATGATAATTTATATAACACAAATTGATATTTTCATTAAATAAATCATGAGGTTATGTTAATGGTTAGAAAATGTTTTGGTTTGGTTTGGTTGGGTTTGGTTTGGTTTAGAAAATGATTTAGTTGAGTTTGGATTGGTTGTATGTGACCAAAGTGTGTAAGAAGTGAAAGGCATGTTGCTCTTTCATTGACAAGGACCATAATGATAGCATAGATAGGGTTATTGCAAACAAAAACCCTATTCATGCGTCATGTCATTGACCATTGTTTGTGTTAGAGAAGTATTCAAATCACTTGATGTTAAGTGAGCTCAAAATCCCTTGGGTATGTTGGGGTAATAGTTTTATGTGAGATGTGAGGATAGCAAAACCCTTTTTAGCAAGGATAACTTTTCCCCTTTTATAGGTGACCCTGAGAACAACTATAGGCAAGTCCATGACTTAATATTTTGTCAGTCAATTTTTTTTGGTAGACTGATCAATGCGGGAAGTCTACGTGGGGATGTTGTTTTGTTTTATGGTCAGGTTGTGCTATGTATGTAGAAAAATGTAGGCATAGCCATCCTTTGAGGGAGTGGTCTATATTCTACTTTGTATGTGTTGATGTCGTTGAATAGCTATCCTTCAAGGGAGCAGTCTATTTATTATAGCAATCATGCAGCTGTCCTTCAAGGGAGTAGTCTACATTTATAGTTTATGACCTTTAGTTAGGCATCCCAATTTTTATATTTTTTTGGTTTTTGACTAAACTTTTGGTCATGGAATTGACTATAGAGGTTGAGGGGTTTCCCTTTTATTAGAACAAGGCATTCATCATTAAAAAAGGGTTGACTAATGTTTATGGGGGAAAAGGGTTGAAAGGAATAGGAATGAGGATGAAGGGGGTTGCTCAAGGGATGAGCTCAAGTTAAATATCAAGTGAATGAGTACTTGATTAATAGTAGAATGGTCACAAATTTAAGCCATTAAGGGGCTCAGGTTCTGACTGGCCTTTGAGAGAAGACAGATGATAAGTCCCTGATCCATACTTATGTGTTATGATATAAGGTTTGAGCCAATTAGGAGCAAACTTGCCTCGTTTGCGTCATTCCATATTGGTCACATGTTAAAGATGATTAAGAAGTTGGTTGATATTTGGTTGATGCTTGGTTGGTTTATGTTTGGTTAATGCTTCGTTGGTTGATATTTGGTCAATGCTTGGTTGGTTGATGTTTGGCCAATGCTTGGTTGGTTGATATTTGGTCGATGCTTGGTTGGTTGATGTTTAGTCAATACTTGGTTGGTTGATATTTGGTCGATGCTTGGTTGGTTGATGTTTGATCAATGCTTGGTTGGTTGATATTTGGTTGATGCTTGGTTGAGGTCATGATAGTTAGTATAGAGTCAAATTCCCCTAATTACTTTTGTAACAGGGACAATGCTTGACATCCATTACGTATAATCAATGAGTTGGATAAATCAAATGGAGAGAAGATGATGAAGCTCTTCTTTGACAAGAAGTGCAATGTGAGGATGCATCCTATGAAGTGTTTATATGGTATGATTAGTTATATAGGGTGAGATCCTGATCTTCTAGGTTAGAGGTTGGAATCTCAGAATTACTAATGGTGATGGAGGTAATGGTTGGTAATATTTTGATTAACAAAGCTAGTGGTTGGGGGTCTACAGGTTGGACCTTCACTGCCTGTAATGCTTTAATCAAGGTTTTGTGATGTTGTGGAGAGCTTTGAATGAGGTCATATAAAGTCATCTTCATGGGAGTTAGGTGAATTTGTTTCACCATAGAATCACAGATTGCCTTCAAAGAAGTTGGTTGGGATGTACCCAAGATAGAAATCTTGGGTTTTGGTGGTTGAGTAGGTTTGACAAATGGGTAGGTCCAAGGAATAGCAACTTGCTATTTTGCTTTATCCTTTAAAGTTTGTGACCTAGTGGCCACATTGATGGTGTTAATCTCGAATAAAAGGGACGAAGGAGATAAAGGGACCATAGTCTGATGATGGGATCCTGATGAAGATGAAGAGGTTTGAGAGACATGAGATGGTATTGGAGATTTGTTGATAGTATCCTCAATAAGGAGGGTGTCTTTTTCCAAGTAATGGTGAATGACAACCTTAAGGGCACAATAATTTTTAGTGGCATGCCCAGGTGAGTGATGATATAGGTAGATTTTAGTGTCATCAAACCAAGATGATTTTGGTCCAAGAGGTTGAAATAATTTAATAGGTGGGAGAGTGATGCTAGAAGTTTGCAAAAGTCAGCGTAATATCAAAGCATATGAACCCACTAATGGGTCCATGCTTGTTGATGCACTAGGTACTGATGATTTTTGTTTTGAAGTTGTTAAGGGAGATTTTTGTACCACCTTTTGGGTTGGTGGTGTGGCCACTCATGTAGATGACACTTTCTTGGTGAGAGGCACCAAATGTTTTAGAGGAATTATGTGTTTGATAGGTGAAAAGAGTAATAGAGGCAATTTGCCTCTATGAGGTGTTGAAATAGGGAGGACTCCTTTTAAAGTAGAAGGATGTGGACCCAAAATAGATGGTAATGGTGAAGGTGGAGGAGTTTTCTGATGTGGTTTAGTGGCCTTCTTTAGTTTAGTGTGAGGACTACTATTGTGAGGGGTGAGGTTCAAATCTACCTTCACCAGATCTTCTTCAGCCAAAGTGGGTGAGGTGGCAAGTTCCTCTCTTGGTGGAGAAGGGGTTGGAAAATGTGGCTCTTCAAGTGGAAAGAGTGTAGGAATGATCATGGCTTTTGCGTGTGGTCGAAGAGTGGGAAAAGTATGATCCCCCATTGATGATAAGGAGGATGAGGGTGAAGCCATTGGCATAGGTGTCATCAAGGCATCCTCCAATATGGGAGAATTCGAAGTTAACTCTCCTACATGTGAAAGAGGGGTTGATGGAAGATTATCTTCCATTGGTGAAAGACAAATAAGAAAAGAAGGCACTTTTACTTGTGGTGGAAAAATAAGAGAAGGATCTTCTACCTATGGTGGACAAATAAGTTGATTAACCTCTTCAGACTGTGGGAGAGGTTGGCTAGAAACCATGTTGACTATGCATATATTACACTCTTGAAGGTCATTAATTATGGTCTAAATGTTATTCTGACTAGGAGGATGGCTAGGAAATGGTTATCTAAAGACATCCATGTTTTGGTTGGCTGGCATGTTTGGGTTATCCAAAACAAGATCCCCCTTGTTTAACATGTCTTGAATAATGTTTTTGAATGTTTTATAGTTGTTTGTGTCATGACCCTTGACACGATGATAGTTACAAAAGTCATTTTCCCTATACCATGTAGGGATGGCTTTTGAGGGGTCAAATTGGGGTGGTCAAATTTGAGGGAGGTTGAGCACTCCCTACTTGACTAGTTTATCCAATATGGAAACATATGATTCTCCAATTGGAGTATATTGACATTGTACATACTACTGTTGGAATTGTTTTGTGATGTATTCTGATGTGGAAGGTTGAGATTGGTTGGTTGTTGTTGAAGGTGATGGTCTAAGGAATACAACATTTGCTAATCC
The DNA here is from genome assembly GCA_037957365.1 of Torreya grandis. Classification (NCBI taxonomy): domain Eukaryota; kingdom Viridiplantae; phylum Streptophyta; class Pinopsida; order Cupressales; family Taxaceae; genus Torreya; species Torreya grandis. The sequence continues at coordinate 35,748 of JARHVA010010949.1, read as the reverse complement.
TTTAGACTTGGAGCGGGAAAAAGGATGTTTGGAAGAAGGGTCATTGGATTTTGTGTTAGTATTTTTACTATGCAGTTTGACCTTATCTTCTTCGATTACGTGGAGTTCAAGCTTTTGGGCCATGGTGAAAGCTTCATCAAATGTGTGGAATATTTGAACCCATAAAGTGGATTAGGTGTGCTTAGCACATGCTCTTGAAAATAGCTCAATGAGCTCAGTTTGAGGTAATTAAAAGGAGAGTTGGTTGATTAAACCTCTCCAATGGGCAACAAAGTCAGCTATTGACTTGTCGTCAAATTATTTAATAGAATAGAGGTCTATAATGGAGACCTTCTTGGTAATGTTGATTGAAAAGTAGTCAAAGAATAGTTGGGTGAGTTGAGTGAATGAAAAAAGAGAATGACTGGCAATAGAGCTATACCAGTCAAGGGTGGCCCCCAAAAGTGACATGGGGAATGTGTGAAGTAATAATGCATCATCATGCGCTATGAGGTAACAAGCGTGTCTAAACACTCATAGATGTTGTTGTGGGTCCTCTTTACTCTAAAATTGAGTAAATTTGGGGAGTTCCCATTGGTTAGGATATGGTCTAATGGGCACCAAAGGGTGGATGGGTTCGTTGCATATTTGTTTGTATGAAAGAACATTGATTGAACTGGAAATGGATGTCTCAAGGTTAGACATCTTTTCCATCAGCATCTTAATTAGATCGACTGATGGATTGGCAAGAGGGGCACCCCCTGGGTTATAAGGTACCTGGAAGGTGTTAAGAGGGGCATATGATGTACTTGGTTACACTTATATAGGTGCAACATATTGGTAGTTCATCATAGGGATTGATGTTGAGGCTAAAGGGGCTTGTGCCGTGAAGTTGGAGGGCACAAGTTGACTAGATACCACCAAAGGTGGTTGAATGGAAGCATTGGTAAAATGATAGGTAGTGACTCCCACATTTATAGGTGCAAAAGTGTGTGGAGTCGAGATAATCAAGTTCTGGTATGGTGTAGAGCTTGGTTGAATTATTTGTGGTTGAGGGGGTATGGAAACCCCAATGGAGGTAGGTCCAAAAATAGACAGGGAGGCCAAATCTTGAGCATTGGCCATGGGTAGGTTATTGGTTAAGGTAATAGCCTGATTTATGATGGGTTGGATAGTAAATGTTATCAATGCCATTGCTACTTCAGTCAAGGAAGTTAGCATCCCATAAATTGGGTTACCTGAAAGGTCTCACATTCGGCTTCTTGTGAGATAGTGTTGGAGAGCCTTGACGTTATGGTCAAGGAATATCTCAAAATCTTGATCCCCTTCAAGAACAATTAAAGGTTGATTGGGGGTAGGCTGAATAGGAGTACATTTAGTTTTTGAAGTATGCTCCATCAGGGGACTTGGTATGAAAGGCGAAGGCAGAAGTGGTTGTTGCCTCACATGGTCGATAAAAGTTTTGGTTTGACTATGTGTCAAAACCATTCAAGACAAAAAGGTTTAGGTTCTAGAAATTGTGTGTTTCAACTTCAGAAAACTAGAAGTTATGTTTGACAGCAAAAAGGTCAAGTTTTTAGCTTGCTGTTTGAGAAAAAAATTGATAGTGACCGACGTCGGTAGACAAATTTATGTTGGTAAAACAAGCTGCCAATGTCAGTCAGATAATCGATGTCAGTGAAGATCAGTTGCTAATGTCAGTGGAAAAACTAATGTCAGTTACTGTGTATTTCCAAAAACTCAAAAAATTGAATGTTTTTGGAAGAAAGAAGAAAGTTGAGTTGTTGTTGGAGCTTAGAATAATGCATCCTTACCAACTTAAAAAACTAGATAAAAATAGAAAAATAGATGATGGGAAGCAATCTCTAAATGTTAAATTCCTAAAAATAAATTTTAGAGTCATGTTGGCTTATGCCTTAGAAGAGTGTGTTTGGGAAGTTGGGCTTTTAGAATGGGTCCTAAAAGAGGTAGTCTAAGGTTGGTTTTGGGTTATGTTTTGGTGCTCAAAAGTTTGTGTTAGGTTTTGTACATGGCCTGGTACTAGGAGCTTGCTCCCATCACTTCACGAGCCCAAACCCAAGCTAGGTCTCTTAGCCAATATATACTTCACCTATAGTTTATACTCTACTAGAGAACAGAGTGGGTCCTCCCCTTGGTAGTGAAGTCTAAGTAGGATCGCTACGAAGGGTAAGGTATCTTCTAGGTGATGAAATCTTAGTCAGGCCTTGTCTTAGGTGAGTTTAGATGTTTGATTGTGAATGTGGTCTGGTCATGTAACATATGTGAACTATGATTAATTCATAATGTGTTTTAATTACTAGATGAGCTAAAAATGCATTCAAGCAAGAATGAAATGCAATATATTTTTAACCCAAATTGAAATGTTTTGTTTAGATGCAAAAAAGTGAGGAAAAGGTTAAGAGTATGAATTTCACTACTCTAAAATGCAAAAAAGAGGTGACAAGAAGAAAAAGAAAGATATTCTTTTTAACTTGTGCTGATGGTTTCTTTTTGAAAGAAAAAGAAAGAAGAGGAAGGATGCAAGAAGAAATATTTTTCCTAATGCAGCTATATGAAAGTTTGCTTTCTTAGAAGAAATGAACCCAAAGAAAATTCCAGGGTCCCACTGGGCATGCTAGAATGTTTCTCTACATTTTCGCCTTTTTACATTCAGAAGAAATAAGAAACTAAAGTTAAATGGTTAGGGGTTAGATGATACCCAGATGAAGTTGTGCACCGTATCCAAATGATTGAAGGAGCTCCTCTTTGGCTGTGGAGGATGACACCTGTAGATAAGAAAGACTTAAACAAAGAAAATGTTAGATAGATATATGGTGGACTGCCAAGCAAAGCTCAGCCCCAAAAGTACAAAGACTTCCTTGAGGGATGACAGTCCACTTATTTGACAAAAGAGTGTTGCTGGAAAGAGAGATAATGAAAGGCTAAAGAAGAGAAATAGATAATGCATACCTAATTCCTACAATCTACCTCTCACAGTTGCCGACGTTGGTTAGTATATCGTCATTGGTTTGTCAATGTTGCCAACATCGGTTAAGCTACCAATGTCAATAGGGGCAATGGGCCTTAATGTCGATGTCGATAGGGGAAATGGGCCTCGAATGGGTTTTAGGGTATGTCTGTGGTCAACAAAATGGTCTGGGAGATTCAAAAGGGTTGTGTAGGGATGTAGGACAATGGACAGAGTCTTACAAAGAACAAAGGTAGGGGACATGTTGTCAAAATGGGTCAGGATAAAAGAAAGGCTTTTCAACCTCTCTAGGAAGAAAGTTGGATTTGGTCTCAACAGTATTTCAGAAATAGCCAATAGACTAATTACCAATGCACTCTAAAAATATTGAAATATAAACCAAAAGGATACTTAGCTCTTGGTGGAGAACCAGAAGTGTAGAAGGCTTGTTCCCATTACGACTAATGTAGGAGACTTCATACAACCTTCTAATCCAATGTCTGGAGTGAATTTTTTAGAGTTTCTTAGCCTGGAGAGTGATGATAAAATGTTGATGCCTAGTCCTAAAGCCTGCCTTTGATATGCAAAGAGTCAAGGAGCAAGAGAATTTAGATCTAGGGAGCAAGAGAATTACATTCAGGCAGTAAGAGAATTTTCATTTTGGCCTTCCAACTAAGGTTAGAATTTAGTTTTAAGCAATCGACGTCGGCAATTCCATTGGCATTGGTTGACTGTTGACCAATGTCGGTGGCTAGAGAATGGGTAAAAAGGCTATTTTTAGCCTTTTGCCCATTCTTCCATCTGCTAAGTTCAGTTGTCATTTGGTAAATGATCCAAAGGCAGATTTATTAGGTGCAGGGGTTAGTGGGAGAGTTGAAATAGGTCTTAGGTAATTATGATTAGTCATAGGGTGATAAATGGTCTAAGGGCAAGGAATCCAAGGTGAGGTGTCTAAAGGGGATGATTAATTTAAAATAAGTATTTTAAATTAATAAAGTATAGGTTAGGCATGTTAAAGTTAGAAAGGGACCAAGGGGGGGTTGACACTATTTTGGTGTCTACAGTGTTATATCCTCTCTTTTGAATATATAGTGAGATCTCAATGGTTGTGGAGATATCTCTTCATGTTAGTGGGTAAGGCTTATTTTTATCTCTGGTATTATGGGAAGTTGTTATGTTGTATAGAAGACTAGAATTAGTCAAGGGTTGAGTTTTTTTTTTTCCTTTTCATGTCATAATTTATTCTTTAAAACATTTGGAATGCATGCACCACTTTAGTGTTCTCTTCTATCTCATTATAGCATTTAAAATTGAAATATGTAAGTTTATAGAAACATAAAAGTGTTGGTTTTAAATGAACTATGTTTTTTTTTAGAAAGGAATGATTTCATAATTATCCATATCCTTTTATATTATATTAAATTACATGTATATCCTAGGTAAATATAGTCCACCATATTCAGATTTTGTATGCATTGTGTGATGGTTTGGAAAGGCTAATTCAATAATTTTGATCCCATTTTTTACTATGCCTTGATCAATGTCCAAAACTTCTTCCAAACCTCCAATTTTAGTAGAGATCTTGTTTTGATCTTTTTATTTTAATTTAAAATTTATTATTAAAATAATTTAAGTTCTAAAAAGGGTCCAAATTTTGATTTACATATTTTCTTGATGGCATGAATAGGAAAGGATTTGAGAAAATAGACTAGGTTAATATTAATTATGTTTGTGTTTTATATTTATTGGTTATGCTATTTAAAATATTTGTACATTAATATTATCTCAAGAACTATGTTTAATAATTGACTATTATTGCCTACACCCATGTAGGGCTGCAATTTTAATTTAAAGGGAAATTTATAATTTCTCAAATCAAATTTAAGCCATCAAGTTTAATATGTAATCATGTGAGAATTGTTTCTTATTTGAGGAATTTGGTCCAACAATTTTAATTCCTTTTGTATGTTTTCATAATTAGCATACATGTCTATTAGGTCCTACATAACTACATCAATATATGATCCCAATATTGATTATGTCTTGATGAGTTTCCATATATTATTCAAAATCTCCCATTTTAGTAAAACTCCTATTTTGGTCATTTCTCTTGGATTTACAGTTTACAAGTAAAATGGTTATGTTAAAAATAGGGTCCTATTGAGGCCAAAATACTTCCATTTTTTTTAAAAATTGGGACCCTTGAGAAAAACTAAGAATTAAACATGAAAATATGGCACATTAAGGTCATTTATAGAATTTGAAGATCATCCACTTTACCAAAAGAAAGATTACTTAGTTATGCTTTGATTTAATTTTGTGTAACATCACTAATAAATGGTCTTCATGGCTTTTGGTTTTAGGTTCATTGGTGTTTGTTCCTAAGAAATTCATGTTCCAAAACCTTGGCAACCATAGTAAAACCCTCATTTCAAATTTAAAAATTGGTGTGGGCTAAATTGGTAGGATCCTTTTAAAAATCCATTTTAAACCTAAGTATAAAATTCATGTTTTAATCTTAGTCATGTTTTTTGACACAACTAAATGTTAGTCTAAAATGATTGGTCCCATTTATTATTTTCCCCTTTAAAGTTCCTTGTTTTCCTATCTAATTTTTTTTTGCAAGGTACTTTTCATATTTCTTAGCTTAGCCTAGTGTTTTAACCCTATGTCTCCATTATATTTATTAATACAAGCATGACCTTACTCTTAACACCTTAGCTTAATCTTTGGCTTTATGAGTCCAATTTTATGTTAGTATAATCCTTTTGATTCATAACTTAGCCTAAAGTTTAAACCTAAGGCCCCATCATATTTATTAATATGAATGAAACCTTAGAATTAACACCTTAACAAAAGTCTTTTATATCACCATGAGTCATAAACTAACTTCCTTACATCTTGTATGATCCAACAACCCTCACTTTATCATGGTATTAGATTCAATAATGTGAGAAAGGCATGAGCTTAGACTTAAGCAACATGCATCTTAGAAGATATAATGATCTACGCTTCATCACAAGAAAGGGATCCAATGTCATGAAGGCCTAGAAAAAGTTTTTCCCTTATCCTTCATCCAAGGGTTCTCACTTTAGTGTGAGTACTTGATCAAATAGAGCGAGGCACAGTTGAAAAATCAAAAGATTATGAAAGGCCTATAGGAATGACACATGGCACCCTTACATTTGATGATCAAAGGTAAATGGGTCCTACATAATAAATTAACCAATAATGAGTAAGCTCTCATATGATGATCTTATAGCTCTCACTTGCTCACAGATCTTGATCTAGTGAAATGAATTAAGTCCAAGATCCTAGGAAGCCCCATAGAGGTGCCAAATGGCATTCTCACATTAGGTTATAAGAATTTGATGAGCTTAAAATTTACATTTGTGTGACCATAATTTTACATCCATGAGGGCATATTTGACATATATGTGATTGTCAACTTTAAGCCCATTAAATTAAAAGCTTCACTAGATTAAAATTAATGTTCACATGACTATCATTCAATATCTGCAAGGATGCATTTAATGTATACAAGACCATCAAATTTAAGCTATTGTATTATTTTTCTTAGGGTTAAACTACAATCCAAAATCTCACTAGAAATCTCATGAATTACTTTTCAAGATAATTGAAGTGCTTGGAAGATTCTCAAATACTAGAAAAATTTAATCTGTGAACATGGAAATGGTCTTATGGTCTAAGTATATTCAAAATAAAACTTAATCTAGGTTTATACTTTATGGTCCCCATTGAATTTTATTTAAATGTCATGAACATTATACTAAATTATTATACTAAGTCTTATTCTAAAAATAGTCTTCATAGCATAGAATTTAGACCAAGTGCTTCTAACTAAATGTTTTGATGTATTTATTAATGTAATAAAAGTCATATTTTTTCATTAAGCAATTATATCATGGTGATCTATTTGGATATGCTTTATGAAATTAACATAAATGTTTTAGCCCAAAGCATACATTGTGATTATCTAACATAGCATAAACTTTGGCCTAAAATATTTAGCCTTGGTATCCTTGCATAAATCTAGAAAACTTAAGCATAAGCACTTTAGCCTAAAGTTTATTTCATGTTTAACAAAAATGAAATAAACCCTATCCTAAGGAGTTTAAGCATATGTATCACCTTAATAATGTGATAAATTAAATTTTAGGCATCTTTTATAGCTTAATAGTTCATGCTTTATCATGGCATTTGATCCAATAGTGTGAGGACCTCAAATAACTTTAAATGGAGTCTTGAGATCCCACAAGCTCAACACATGGAAAAACCACATTCAAAGTAGAGATGATAGATGATCCAATGGTTCATGCTTCATTATGTTCCATGATCCAATGGAGTGAAATCATCAATGCCTTTTAAAAGGGAATCAAAAGGCCTATGGAGGTTCCAAGTGGTATAACCATAGGGCATTGGTGCCAAAGAGCCAATAAATAGGTAAGTTTCTAGATCAAAATCAATGGGTCATGCTAATCCAAGATTTTGATCCAATAGATTAAAATAAAAGAAGGCATGTTAGAATGCCAATGGCTAGTGCACAAAAGGTATTTATGAAAAATGTTGTGAAATTTATAGATTAATGGCACATAAGTACCAAACAAGTAGAAATGGAGAAAATACAAGATCTTGTAGGCTCAAAAACATAAAGGTATAAAGGCAATGGTCCAAATAAAATCTAAAGCATGTATGAGTTAGAGTTTGGATTTATCCTACCATTAAAACTCTAAAACCCTAAACCATGTATAAAATCAACCCAAGTGAACTCAATTGGTTACAATTAAATTTTAAGAGAACTTGATTGTGTTTATAATCACAAGAAGATCTACTATAGAGATCAATTTTCAATCTAATATGATAAATTTATAGAAATAGAGATCATGGTAGCTCATAGGTAATAGTTAAAGGAGGAGACCAAAATCTACCTATTAATAAATAATAAGGGATAAATCTTTGAAGACACTAAATTTGATGTTATGGCCTTGAATTCCAAAACAAACAAGAATTGGTTTGAACTCTTCTTTGACATGGAGTTAAAGCCCATCATAAAAGATGAGTAGAGAATTGTCATGGTGAGAAAGAGGCATTATGACTTGGTCATTGTCTAGATGACTAGCCTTCATCATGCTACTATAAATCTTGAGGTACTATATTATATATATGTCATTACTCCTATCTTTGTTGACTATAGGATAGATAATGAGTGGATCATCAAGGAGGGAAATTTTAATAATATATTTTACATTTCACTTTTCATTTTTGAAATATAATTTAAGCTCCCAATCCCACACATAGACTTGTCCAAAATCAAAGAATGGACCAAAAAACATGACCTAGACACCATCCTTAGACCCTAGTTACACCAAATAACTCATATATTTAGAGACTTTGAGGGTAAGATCCCAATAATTTAGTTTAGGTAGGGCATCAAGGTGATCATAACCTTGATAAACCAAGCAATGGGAGCCCCCTTAACCACTTATGTTAACAAAATATGGGTCCCCTATGTGCATTTGATGGTGGAAGAAAATATCACCCCTCTAATTAGATATTTTATAAATGTCTTCCTTGCCAAGAAGTTCACTAATATCAAAAGGAAGACATCTAAATAATTTTATATGATTTCATGCCTACTAGATGCCCTACTTGCCTCTGTCAACTTCCTAGGGATTAGAAATTGGTCTCCTAAGCAAAAAAGTACTATTTCCCACCATTACTCCAAACTTCACATCTTTAAGCACAAAAACCACATTCAATTTATTTATGACTGCATTTACCTAGCCATAGTGGAGGTTATTATAGTTATTTTCATTCCTAGAGTCCATCCACTGATCAAGATATATGTCAAGATGATGGGTGACATTTGGTTCTACCTTGACTGCATAGTCATCAAGATATAAGGGATCATGTCCTAGCCCTAAAGATTGTTATTGTATGTTCTTAGAAAGCTTACTAAGTATGAAACTACCTCCCAGCTCATTAATGGCATTGATAGAATTTGTAAGGAAAAGAGGAAGGGTCTTTTCCACCCTTTCCCTCTAATTATTGGAAGGACTATACTTTAAGATTAGAAATAAGTTGATACCATGTCCAAGCATAGAGACTCATTTGGGTTTCAATTAGATGATCTTAAAATGTGGGACCCAAAGATTATAGTGAGTAATAATTTAAAGGAGAAGAAGCTACCCAAGCTTGATTATATGCATCAACTCGATGGTCATGACACCATTTACATTAAGGCCAAGAACTATGAATAAGTATTGGCTAGGATCAAAGGACACAACATCAAGCTTAAGCATAGGTTGAAAAAATATGATAAGCCATCAGGAGAGGCATGGAAAATGCATCCTCTCTAGTATCACTTATTTCTTTTACCATCTAGGACATCTCAAGAACAACCTCAATTAGAGTAGCTATAGCCTTAGAAGTAAATTGAATAGGTCCATTTTAAGGAAAATATAGAAAAGAGACCTATAGAGGGATCCTCATCCTAAACCTTACCAAAAAGGCCATCTTCCCTAGTTGAGTATATGGACATGATTGCCTTAGGGCTTGATGAAACACTTAAGGGTGCCCTCAAAGAACTTGTAGAGGCATATGACATAGATAAAGAGGAGGAACATATTGAAGAATCCCAAATCCAAGTAGGGAAACTTGAAGAAGAGAAAGGGAAAGAGGATACTCTTGATTTATCCCTAATGGATCCTAGGGAGAAGAGGAAGGAGGAAATGGCATTGGTCCTATTGGACCCAAAATACTAAGATTAACCATCTTTCAACCCACAAAATGAGATAAATTTATTTAGTGATGAATTCCCCATTTAGGGACCAGTCATCTCTGATTGGTTTATTTATGGAAAATTACAATAGATACCTTCTCTCTCCCATTCATGGGTCATTACAATAGTTTCCAATATTGAAGTGTATGATGACATTAAGCCATGGATCAGGGCTATGGTAAAGGAACAAGAATAAAGAAGAATTTTGATCAGTCTAGGACCTAAAAGAAAGAGGATGGATTCTCTTAGAGAATAAATCAGCTTAGGAATTGAGGTTCTACAACATCCCAAGTTTATATATCTAATCATCACTATTCAATTTAATCTAGAGATAGCTATATTAGAAAGGATCACCAATAGGTAGGTCATGGTGGGAACTGAAGAGTTCACCTTTCACAAGGTTGAACCTATTGTTGACCTAACCTCTATTGAAGGACAACAGTTAGGATAACATCTTATTCATGAGGAGGATTTTTAAAGTTTACTCAATGCCCAATCAACTCAAGCTAAAGCTATAATTATGGGAATGAAGTAAAGGATCCATAATTTAGAGAAGGATAAGGAGAACCTTGAGACAAGAAATTTTGTTTATGCTTGATACAATTTTGGATATGTTTAAAGCCTCATTAATTGATATGTTTTGATCTCTATAGTCCATGAATTCAAGGCAAGATGCACTAAGCCAACAAAGCCAAGTATAAAATGAAATGATAACAAAATGGAAATAAGTAGAGACTAATCTAAGGGATCTCATCAACATATGGATTGGGAGTAAGATTCCTAAGTTCAAATATATTAGCTTGGCCCATATAAATTCCATATTGGGGATAGTAGTTGACAAAATCCAAGGCCTAAGTGTGTGGACAAGAAATTTGGATAGGCTCTTTATAGATGACAAAGAATTTAATGCTAAGATTGAGTATCTATTGGGTTCCATGTTGGTTAATCCTACCAAGATTAATTCCCTTGGAGTCATTTATGAAGATGAATTCAAGCACAAGGTCACCTTGGTCATGCAGTAAGTCAAAAGTAAAATTGAATGCCAATCTGGTAGGGAAAACAAAAGAATTTTGGACATGATCTTTAATGTTGAGGAGAATATTATAGAGTCTAGGAGTATAAAGGAGGATATGGCTAGAGATGACAAGGATTTGAACAACCTAGTAGATCAAGAAGAAATTTTCCTCATGAAACTAATTTTGGACCTTGATCATTTCAATGAGAAATATTAGAAGGCAATGGATCTACTACATGAGTCAAAAGGGAGTCTCAAAGAAATGGGCCCACCCAATAGTTAATATTCCTTTTATAAAAACATTGTAATATTTAAAATAGGAATACTATTTTGTAAGACATTCTATTCTATCAACATTTTCCCCCTAGGTTAATATAATTATAGAAAATAAGTGTATTACAGAACCATCTTGAGAAGGACAATTGTCCTTATCTTTTGTACACCTATATATTATAATTAATTGGTATACTATCTAATCTTTCTATAAAGTCATGTATCACCATTTTGTGAAGAGAGATAAATTTTTAGCAACTTGTATACTTTGATCAATTAATGCAATCAAGGAATCTTGTAAAGATTGCCTAGATTGAATGTGTCAATTGTTAACATAGATTCTTCTCTCTTTCTAGTTTTGTCTTAAATTTGAACAATGTCTTTAAATTATGGGTTGCATTTTATTATCATAGGGATTCTAATTTGTGTATGTTCTAGATTGGTTGAAAATATCTTGGGTTTGTTTCATTTCATTTTTATATATATTGAGATGTGAAAATATTATTTGATTATAGTAGTAAATCTTTAAAGGTAGACTTGGTTCTTACTTGTGATTCTCTACATCATCCTTTAACATTTTCCTGGTATATAGTGAAATATGAGTTTATGATATTTTACATTTATCGTAGTTTGATTGTATACTCAATTATAATTGATGCTTTGTCATGATATTTGAAACTAAGAATGGCAATCACTTGTTTCTTTTTTGCCTTACCCTTCTCTTTGCTCCCTTTTTTACACCATCTCAATATAGCTTAAATTTCATTATCAATATACATCTAGATTAATTTGTAGATTATGTTTGGATCATAATTCATTGAGTTAACATATATCCTTTGTAATTCACAAGTAATGGACCATGATGGCTCCCAACCATCACTTATTATAAATTTTATGGAACACTCATACATATCTCTACTACTATTTTACCATAGGTGACATCAAAGTTACCACAAATTTATACTCATGCTCTTAATTCTTAGAATTATAAAATGAAGTTTTCTTTGAAAACTAATAACCTCTATGGTGTATTTAGAGACATCAATAGGCATTTTTATTGGTGTTAGAATGAGGGCATCTTTGTGAATTCTTCAAAATATTTTTTAGTCTTAGCATGTTTCAATCTAAGATTAGTGTATCTTTGTATTTTTTAGTGAATTGTTTGCTTATAAGTATAAATATCATTGATCTTTGTGGTCTGTGACATATCTTTGTGATTCCTTTCACAAAGATCAAGGTTCCTTAAGGTTTGATGCTTGGTTTTGGTAAATTTAAATTTAAATTTGAAAATCCATAGCATTTGAGGTTAGGATGGCTTATTTTGATCAAATTTTTACATGTCTATCATAGATTTGAGTTAATTTAAGCTTAAACATATAAAGATAGATCATATTAGAATAATTGGATACATCTTTGAACTATTTTTGGCAAAGATCAACATCCCTTACTGTTATTTAAGCAATCTTTACAAAATGAACTTAATGTGTTTGTTTAATTCTTGTTCCTTATAGAGATTAGCCTAATACATTGTATTTCAAATAGGATATTCAAATTTCAAGCTGTAATTGCCAAACATTCAAACTAGATCACACTCAGAGATAATGGAACCTTTGTTTGAACTTGTGGTCCATAGAAAAGCCAAGCATGACAAAGATAGGTGTAGGAGATCCAAATATTTTACAACTTTACCTCTTCAAGGTAACTTTTCATTAAACATTCATCTAGGTATGGCTTGATTGGAAGAATATTCAAGCAATATACCAGGTGTGGTACATGATCTCTCTATAACCCCAAGAAGTATTTGCCTACATTTATTCCAATTGGTATTACAACTACTAAAGAACACATTAAGTATTTTAAAGATACCTTAAGGTTGTTAAATGTTGTGTATGAGGATGTGGCTTGTACATTATTCCCCTTTACCTTTAATTATGTTTCTTATGAATGGTTCTTCAACTTACTTGATAATTACATCACTAGTTGGGATGGTTTCACCGATGTGTTTATAGATCAATTTCATAAAATTGTCAATCCTTGTATTATTTATCATTAGTTCACCACCATTCAAAGGGATGCAAGTGAGCCTATTAGGTCCTTTAATGCTAAATTTCAAAAAATGTACAATAAGACCATAAAACCCTATAAGCCTAATGATGTCTTAGCTTTAGAAATCTATAAGGATGTAATAGATCCCATGACGTATATATTTTTGAAGAGATTGATGCCAACTATAACTTCATTATCAAGAGCATATTCTAAGGCAATCACCATCAATGATCAAATGCAACCCTATGGGTAAATATCATACTTTATGTTAAGCATCAACCCCCATATGCCTATGATGAATTTACTCCCTAATAACAACCAAAATATCCCAACATTAAACCAAATCCCAAACTTAAATCAGTTATCATTGAGTCATGCTACTCCCAATCAAAACATAAGATTCTTAAATCATCCTACTAATGGCTTCAATACAAATGATCAAAGGTATTTGGTACCAATTATTGGTGATAAAAATAACCAGGTACATAATTCTAAAATTCCTAAAAATGAGAATGAGTCTATCTTAAAAATTATCCAAAATTTGAGCACTAATTTTCTTCAACTATAAAAATAAGTTGGAAATAATACTAAAAGCTCAAGTAGAAACTTCTCATTTCAAAGGTATAATAGGCCAAATAATATATTTTAGCATGATAGTTTTCATAATAATAGGAATAATGAGTCATATTTTGAAAAGAAGACCATGGACATTAACCTCACTGATATCATGTTACCTAATTATTGTAGGGTACATTGCATAGCCAATCATGGTGAAATTGACTACATTGAGTTTTGAAAAGCTTTTAAATATTTCCAAGAGGAGTTGGATACATTTGAAGTAGTTCCTAACAAGGAAAGTAGTGAATGTGCTTCTGAATCCAATTTTTTTGATCAAGCCTTCATGGTGGATACTTTTGATTTCTAGTTTTAGGAAGAGAAACATCCTGATGATATCCTTGAAGATATCCAAACCTTTAAATAGTTCTTGAAGAATACCTATCCCTTGAGGAATAAAGAGTAGAGGAAACCTTTGACTACCTCAATTCCTCCAAATAATTTTGGAACTCCTCTAAAAAAATCTTCAAGCAATAATCCTAAGCCACCTAAAGGGAGTACTTATAAACCTAATGTTGATATTCCTAGTTATTCAAATAAAAATAGTTATATCATTGTTGAAGACGTGAATAAAATAAAGGTTAATATCACATTGCATGAAATTACATAGATTATATAATAAAGGTACCTCTTACTAGAATCTATATCAAAGAAGTCCAACAAGCCACCCAGGCTAACCATGCCAATGTGAATATACATAAGGCTAAGGTAGAGTCTCTTCCTTTCTTGCTCACTATCAAGATGTTTGGTAACAACTTACATAATTATTTACTAGATTCTAGTGCTTCTACCAACATCATGCTAGTAGGTATATGCAAACAACTTGGCCTGACTCCTATTAAGTCTAATATATTTATAACTCAGTTAGACAAATCTAGAGTCAAGGTAATTGGGGAATTTCTAAATGTTCACATGCAATTAGATTCTGAGCCTAGGGTGCAAGAATTCATTTATATTCAAGTTATTGATATACCCAATGTTTATGGAATCTTATTAAACAAGGAGTGGACCAAGGCCCTGAATGGTTACATGTCCATAGATTGCTCCCATTTATGGCTACCTTCGAAAGGAGTCCCTAGTTAGATAGGTTTGAGAGAGAACTAAGGATGAAACACATGATAACTAAGTATAAAAATGTGAATGAGAGGGTCAACATAATTGACTTAGACTTAGGGGTTTTCACCCTAGAGGCTGATAAGGTATGTGATCCTAAGAGTGTTCATGTTGTTCTTGGACTGTGTAAATTCATTTTGATGGTGATAGGTGTATTTCTAGATTAGGATTAGGTATCATCCTTACTAACCCCATTGGTGAAAAATATAATGCTTCCTATAGAATTTAATTTCCTTACACTAATAATCTTGTTGAATATGAAGCCCTTATCATAGGTTTACAACTTTCTATAAAGAATAAGTCATAGAAATACTATTTTATGGGGAATTAAAACTAATGGTCAACCAAGTAAGAAGAAAATAACAATGCAAGCTCTCATACCTGAAAAGGTATAAGTTTAAGGTTTTCAATTTGATTGAGTCCTTTGATGCTTTCAGCATCACCTCCTTCCCAATAGTGTAAAACTAAATTACTAATGAGTTGGGATCTACTATATCTAACCTCATGTCCAACCAAGATTCCCCTAATCTCAGCATTGAGTTAGTTTTTTTCCCTTTAGTGCCTAATAATATCAACCATTTATAAGTTTTTAGTGATGATCAATAGATATTGGATTTCATGACCAATTATGGCATTTAATGCTCACATTATTGACGATACTAATGAAAATGCATATGATAAGGAGGAATGGTTTAGTTAAATGACAACAAGATCCCTAAAGGGATGATTGCTTTAGAGAGATTGTTTGATCGAGATAAACTAGCTAAAGTTTCTAAGGTTCTAAAGGTAAGTGGGAAAGATTATAATATTGTTTATCTCGATCTCTAAGATCAACCCTAGCTAGTGAATGTTGGAAAAACCTGCATGAATATTGATAATTAGAAAGCTAAAGATCTTCTCACCCAATATAAGGATGTCATAGCATGGTCTTATGATGACTTAAAGATCTTTAATCCTAGGGTCATCACTCACACCATCCCCTTAAAAGATAAATCTAGACCATTTAGATAGAAACAAAGGCATATAAACCTTATGTTGGAGCTAATGATTTTTAAATAGTTTAAGAGACTTTTCGATGCTAGGATAGTCTTCTCGATCAGACATTCTACTTACGTGGATAATTTAGTACCAACAAAGAAGAAGAATGGTGAGATTAGGCTCTGTATTGATTTTAGGAATTTAAACAAAGCATCTAAAAAGGATAAATATCCTCTTACTTCTCTTAACTAGGTTGGAAAATTTATTTTAGGTTTAACCATGATGTTTTTTCTTGATGGATTTTTAGGTTATAACCAGGCATTGGTTGACAAAGAAGACAAGATGAAGACATCATTCACCACTAAGTGGGGAAATTTTTCTTATAAGACAATGCCCTTTGGTATAATCAATGTAGGAGCTATTTTTCAAAGAGCTATAAACCATGCCTTCAAGGGCCTAATAGGTAAATGCTTCATTATTTATATGGATGATCTAATGGTTTTTTCTAAAAATAGGGAAGATCACTTCATGCATTTACAACAAGTATTTAAAAGATGTAGAAGGTATGGGATTTCCTTAAACCCTAAGAAAATAATGTTTTATGTTACTAAAGGTAAACTATTGGGACACGTTATAACCAAGGATGGGATCTATATAGATCTTGAAAGGCTAGAGGCCATATCTAAAATAGAGCCCGCAAATAGTAGGAAAGAGATAAAGTCATTCTTTGGTAAGATAAACTTTGTAAAGAAATTCAATTATAGATTTGAAGAGATTGTTAAGCCACTGAATGACATGCTTAAGAAGGATGCCAAGGCATCATAGAATGAGGAATCTAGAAAGTAATTAAATGAAATTAAGGATTCCAATATCCAAGCTCCATTCTTGATAAGTCCTAACTTTTCAAATGACTTCTATCTCTATTCATTTTCCTCTAGTCATACTATTATTGTTGTATTGACTCAAAAAGTTGAGGGGTGTGATGACCCAATAGATTTTATGAGCACTAATTTTTATAATTCTGAGTTAAATAATTCATTGATTGATAATTAGGTGTATGCATTAGTTAAGGCATTTAAGAAATACAATAATTATATCCTTAGAAATAAGGTACATGCTACCTTACCTGAACCTACCACTAAACTTATGTTAATTCAGAATGAGCTAGAAGAACATAGAGGTAAGTGGATGTCAATTTTGTAGGAGTATGGCTTGGAGATGAAAAAAAATTTAGTAAGATGTAAATTTTTTATCTAGATGATTGTTAATGCTAAACCTATGCTAAGTATTATGCAAGTGGATCAATATAAATTTCAAGCTAGTGAGTGGTATGATTCAATCATACATTTGATAATCAATGGTAATTATCTTGTAGGATTATCTAAGGAGAGAAAAGGGATATAAGGCTCAAATATAATAATTATTTAATTAATAATGGAGTATTATACAAAAGAAACTTTTAGGTAGTCTACCTCAAGTATGTCTCAAAAGTGGCAGTTGCTCAAATCATGAGTACCTTCCATGAGAATTTTAGAAATGGATACCCATCAAGGAAGAATACTACATATAATATTCTTAGAGATGGCTACTATTAGATAGCTATCTTCAAAGATGCTCACAATCATGTGAGAGAATTCCACTCTTGCTAGATTTTTAACACCAAGGAGCCTAAGTCAGTAATGCCTCTATAACCAATCATGGTTGACAAACCATTTGCATAATAGTGGCTAGAATTTGTAGGATTAATCAACCCAAATTCATCTAATTGTCATTAATTCATCTTGACTACCACAGATTATTTTACAAGGTGGGTTAAATCTCTAGCCACTAAACAATGTAGGCTGGATGAGGTGATCAAGTTCATGGAAGAGAACTTTTGTACTAGATTTGAAACTCTAGTCTCTCTAGTGTGTGATAATGGGTCTACATTTTTATCCATATAAATTATTGAATGGGCTTATGATAATGGTATCTATCTAAAGTTTTCATGCAGAAATTATCCCCAAGGGAATGGAGTTTCTGAGTCTACCAATAAAAATCTAATGAAAGCAATCAGGAAGTCTACTGAAGACAAACCCAAGAATTGGCACAAGTTGATCAATTATGCATTATGGGTAGATAGGACCAACATTAAACAAGCCTTAAAGGAATCACCTTTTATATTGGCGTATGGCTAGGAACCCATCTTTCCTATCACTCTTAAGTTATCCATGTATATATTCATGTAATAATATATGGAAGTGGGTCAAGAGTTAGCAAACTCAAGATTATTAGATATAATTCAGATGGAAGATGCAAGGGAGAAAGCCTTTTCTAATTTTAGAAAACATAAAACCAAAATCAAGAGGTGGTTTGATAAAAAGTCAAATATTAAAGTGTTTAGACAAGGAAACCTAGTGTTCCTTTGGGGTAAAACATCTGATCTAAAGGGCAAACATGGAAAATTCACACCTTTGTGGATTGGCCCCTATCAGGTTGTATAAACATGAGGGAACAACACCTTTAAGCTCAAATATTTACAAGGATCAGAGTTCACACTACCCACCAATGGGTAGTACCTCAAGCACTACTTCTATGTTGTTCTTCCTAAGGTCTTCATGGAGTAAACTATAAAATGGTTAGATTTAGTGTAGGTAGGCTAGCTAGTTTCCTTTTAGTTCTTTCTTTCCCCTTTTTTGTATATAAGCATGTATATATTTGTTTAATTTCCTTTACCTTCTTGATTTCTCATTTTATATTATGTGTTTGCTTTGGTTACGTTGTTCCTTATTTTCAATAAGTCCTTTTGGACAATCTTGAGCTCAAAGTTATGTAGTTTGCTCAAAAATTCCCAAAGTATAGAAATGTAGGTGTGAAACCCATGTATATGATGACCATGGTTCTAAAATTTAAAATAGAATGTTGTAACATGGAGAAATTGATAAAGACCAATATAAGAAGCTAACTATTTCATGAGAAACCTAACCATTGTCTTGACCTTGAACAAGTTTTAAGAAGGCTTGCACTTGTAGGGTGAGATATCAAACTATCATGGTATACCCATACTTGCACATAATCAACATCCTTTCCTATGATAATGGTTGTATCCACAGGTGATTTTCTAAAGATCAAACATTTGACCAAATCCTAAAACCTAGCTACCCTAGTTCCCAATCTTACTGAAAGCATAAAAGTCTAAAGAAAATTAAAAAATTAAGGATACAATGAAAAATCAAGAAAATTTATGATCATAGGTGATTCTGGTAATCTTCAATAGGGCTATGGATACTTGTCTAAAAATGGAACAAGGCCTTGAGTGGAGCCAAAGGCATCTCTATTGGGGCTATGGATGCTTTACTGGTAGCAAAGTATTTCCCAAGTGTTCCTTGAGCTAAAAGCATGGTTCTTAATGAACATTTAAAACATGCTATAAATTAGTGTTAATGGTTAAGGACATGAAAACTAGAAACTATTTCTTGAACCCCATGACAAATTGTGAGTGGAATCAAAGCACACACAAAATATGGTTATGTCTTGATATTTGGCCCTAATTTTGCAAGTGCAAGGTTTGTTTCAACCATAATCTAATCTAGATAATTATCTTAATCAAATGAAGTAGATAACCTAATTATTTTTCTAAGTCAGATTCTATAGGTTCTAACATATTTCTATGTTTCCACCTTGATTTTCCATTTGTTGAGGCTAACATACCCCCATTTAAAAAAAAATTGTGACCCTTAAGAAACCCTAAAAATTGAACATGAAAATATGCCATGTTAAGGTCATTTGTGGAATTTAAAGGTCAATCACTTTATAAAAAACAAGATTACTTAGTTATGTTTTGATTTAATTTTATCTAACATCCCTAATAAATGATCTTCACGGCTTTTAGTTTTAGGTCCATTGGTGTTTATTCCTAAGAAGTTTGTGTTTCAAAACCTTGGCAAAACCTTTATTTCAAATTTGAAAATTAGTAAGAAATAAATTGGAGGGAACCTTTTAAAAATCCATTTTAGACTTAAGTATACAATTCATGTATTAAGCTTAGACATTTTTTAACACAACTAAATCTTATTCTAAAATTCTTGTCCCCCTTTATTATTTTCCCCTTTAAAGTTCCTTGTGTGCCTAATTATTTTTTGTTCTGTAGGGTTATTTTAAAATTTCCTAGCTTAGCCTAATGTTTTAACCCTAAGGCCCTATTGCATTTATTAATACAAATGGGACTTTAGTATTAACACCTTATCTTAATCTCTAGTTCCTCGAGTCCAATTTTATATTGGCATAATCCTTTCAATTCATAACTTAGCTTAAATTTCTAATCCTAAGGCCCCATTGTATTTATTAATACGAATAATACCTTAGCCTTAACACCTTCACTTGTGTATTTTATATCATTGTAGGTCCTAACTTAACTTCCTTGAATCTTGTAGGATCTAACGACCCTATCTTTATCATGGTATTTCATCCAATGGAGTGATAAAGACCTGATCTTGGACTTAAGCAACATTCATCTTAAAAGATATAATGATCCATATTTCATTACAAGAAAGGGATCCAATAGCATAAAACCCTTGAGAAAGTTGTGCCCTTAACCTTCATCCAAGGGTTCTCACTTTGCCATGAGGACTTGATCAAATGGAGAGAGGAATAGTTGAAAATATAAAGGATTATGGAAGGCACATAGGATTGACATGTGACACCCTTACATTTGATGATCAAAGGAAAAGGGATCCTATGTCACAAAGTAACTAATCATGAGAAAAAATTTGAGTCATGATCCTATAACTCTTGATTTCTCATGGATCTTGATCTAGTGTATCAAATTAAGTCCAAGATATTAGGAATCCGTGTAGAGGTACCAAGTGACATTCTCACATTAGGTCATAGGAATTTGATGAGATTAAAATTGAAGTTTGCATGACCATCATTCAACATCTACAAGGGTGTATTTTACAACCGTATAACCATCAAATTTAACCCCATCAAAATAAAATATTCACTAGCTAAAAATCAATGTTCACATGACCATCATTTGACATCTTCAAGGATATATTATATGTTTGTGAGACTGTCAAATTTAAGCTAATTGATTATTTTGCTCAAGGTTAAAATACAATCTAAAATATCATTGGAAAGATTGTGAATTACTTTATAGGATAATAAAATTGATATGAAGATGCTCAAACACTAAAAATCTTCAATCTACGAATATGGAAATGTTCTTATGGTCTAAGTATATGTAAAATAAAACTTAGTTTAGGTTTATACTTTAAGGTCCCCATTGATTTTTTTTAAATGCCATGAACTTTAGACTAAAGGCTTATACTAAGTATTTTTCTAAAAATAATATTGATAGCGTAAAATTAAGACCAAGTGATTCTAACCAAAGTTTTTAATGTATTTATTAATATAATAAAACTCTTATTTTGTTTTTAGCTTATTATATCATGTTGATCCCTTCAGGCATGTTCTATTGACTTAAAATAAATATTCTAACCCAAATCATACATTGTGATTATATAACACTGAATAAACTTTGGCCTAAAATATCTAACCTTAGTATCCTCTACATAAATCTAGAAAACTTAGGCATAAACACTTTAACCTAAAGTTTATTTTGTGTTTAATAAACATGAAATAAACCCTAGCCTAAGGATTTTAAGCCTAAGTCCTAACTTAATAATGTACTAACTTAAAGTTTGGGAATATTTTACATATCAATGGTTCATTATTTATCATGACATTTGATCTAATGATGCAAGTAGCCTAAAGACCTTTTAATGGAGTCTCAAGATCCCAAGGGCTCGATGCATGGAAAAAACACATTCAAAGCAGAACTGATAGATGATCCAATGGTTCACAATTCATCATGATCTAAGATCTAATAATGTGAAAGCATTTATGACTTTTCAAAGGCACTTGAAAGGCCCATAGAGGTGCCAAGTTTCATAACCACAGGGCACTAGTGCTAAAGAGCCAATAAATAGGTAAAAACCTAGATCATAATTAATGGCTCATGCTAATCTAGTATTTTGATCTAATGGAATGAAATAAAATAAGGCATTTTAAAATTCTAATGGCTAGTGATCAAAAGTAATTTATGAAAAATACCATGAAAGGTCTAGATCGATGCCACATAAGCACCATGAAAGCATAAAAGGATAAAATACAAGATCTTGTGGACTCAAAAATGCAAAGGTATAAAGGTGAAAGTCTAAATCAAATCCAAAGCATGTAGGATCTAGAGTCTAGATATATTCTACCATTAGATCTCTAACAAACTAAACCCTATATAAACATGACCTAATCAAACTCAATTGGTTATAATTCAATCCGAAGAGAACTTGATTATGTTTGTAAGTGCAAGAAGAGATACTACAAAGACCAATTTACAATCTAGTGTGATAAATTTATAGAAATAGAGACCATAGTATCTCTTAGGTAGTAGTTGAAGGAGGAAACCAAACTCTACCTATCAATATATAATGAGGGATGAATATTTAAAAACACTGAATTAGACATTACAACCCTGAATTCCCAAGGCATCAAAAATTGGTCTAAACTCTTCTTTGTTGTGGAGGAATTAAAGCCCACCAAAAAATAGGGGCAAATAATTTTCATGATGAGCAGGAGGCATTATGACTTGGTCATTGCCTAGATGATCGACCTTTACCATGTTGTTACAAATCATGAAGTAGTGCACTACATAAATGTCCTTGCTCTTATCTTTGTTGATTGTAAGATAGATAATGATTAGATCATCAAAGATTGGAATTATAATAAGATAGATTAAATTTCCCTTATATATTTTGAAAAATACTATAATCTCCCAATCCCCCACATATACTTTTCCAAAATCAAATAATGGACCAAAATACATGACCTAAACACCATCCTTAGACCTTGGTTACACTAAGGAACTCATGTCTTCAGAGACTTTGAGGGTAAGATCCCAATAGTTTAGCTCAAGGAGGACATGAGGGTGATCATGACATTATTAGACTAAAAAATAGGAGCCCCCTCAACCACTTATGTTAACAAAATTGGTCCTTTATGTGCATTTCATGGTGGAGGAAAATCTCACCCCTCCATTTGGAGATTTGATCAGTGTCTTCCTCACAAGCAGTTCACTACTATCAAAAATAAGATAGATAAACAATTTTATATGATTTCATACCTACTGGATGCCCTACATTACTTCATTAAATTCTTAGGGATTAAAAATTAATCTCTTGAGGGAAAAACTACCGTTTCCCACCATTAATTCAAATTACACATCTTTAAGTATAGAAACTACGTGAAATTTATTTTTAATTGCATATACCCAAATATATTGGAGGATATTATATGTATTCCCATGCCTAGATTCCATCCACTGATTAATAAATATATTGAGATGATGGGTGACATCTGGTTCTATATAGACTACACAGTCATCAAGATTGAGGGGATCATGTCCTAGCCCTATAGATTGGCAGTGTGTGTTCCTATCAAGATATATGAGCAATAAATTACCTCTTAGATAATCCATGGAATTTATGGAGTTTATAAGGAAAAGAGGAAGGTTCTTCTCCACCCCTTCTCTCTAATTATTATAAGTATTATAGTACAAGATTGGAAATAAGTTGATACCATGTCCAAACATAGAGACTCATTTGGGTTTCAATTGGAAAAGCTCAAAATGTGGGACCCAAAGAGTATAGTGAGTAATCATTTGAAGGAGAATAAAATTTCAAATCCTAAATATATGTATCATCTTAGTGTTCATGACACCATTTAAATTAAAGCCAAGAACTATGAATAAGTCTTGGCTAGGATCAAAGGGCACAACATCAAGATTGAGCACAAGTTGGCAAAAGATGATTGGCCATCAAGAGAGGCATGTAAAATGCATCCTCTCTAATATTAATTATTTCCTATACTTTTTGAGACATCCCAATAATAACCTCAATTAGAGCATCCAAAACCTCAAAAACAAATTAAATAGGTCCATGGTATGGAGAAGATGGAAGAGAGACCTAGAGAGGGGCCCTCATCCTCAACCTTTACATAAAGGACACCTTCCCCAATTGATTATTTAGACATGATTGCCTTCGGGATAGATGAGACACTTGAGGATACCCTTAAGGAACTTGTAGAGGCATATGACATAGATAAAGAAGAGGAATAGATTGAAGAATCCCAAATCCAAGTAGGGGAACTTGAAAAAGAGAAAGGGAAAGTGGATACTCTTGATTTATCCCTAGTGGATCCTAGGTATATGAGGAAGTCAAAAATGGCATTGGTCCTTATTGGACCTAAAATACCAAGATTAACCATCTCTCACCCCACAAGTGAGATAAATTTATTAAATGATGAATTTACCATTCACAAACTAGTCATCCTTGACTAGTTTATTTATGGAAAATTTCAATAAATACCTTCTCTCCCATTTATAAGTCATGACAAAAGTTTCCAATATTTAATTACATGATGAATTCAATCCTTGGATTAGGGCTATGGTAAAGGAATAGGAAGAAAGAAGAATTATGGTCACTCTAGGACTTGAAGGGAAAAGGATGGATGATCTTGGAGCATCAAGCAACTTAGGAATTGAGCTTTCAAAACCTCCCAAGTTTATAGAGCTAGTCACCACTACCCAATTTAATCTAGAGATAGATATATTAAAAAGGGTCACCACTAGGTAGGCCATGGTGGGAATAAAAGAGTTCACCTTTTAGAAGGCTGAACCTTCTATTGGAATGACCCCTATTGAAGGAAAATAGATATGAGATCATCCTATTCATGAGGAGTATGTTTAAAGTTTACTTGACACCTAATTAGCTTAGTCTAAAGCTAGAATTAGGGGAATGAAGAAGAGGATCCATAATTTAGAGAAGAAGGATAACCTTGAGACACAAGTAATTTTATCTATGTTAAATACCATTTTAGATATGGTTGAATCCTCATTTTTAAATATTTTTGGATCCCTATAGTCCATCATGTTAAGGCAAGATGCACTAATCCAACAAAGTCAAGTATCCAAGGAAATGATAATATAATGGTAAGAAGTAGAGACCAAGTTAAGGGATCTCATCAGCATATGGATTGGGAAAAAGACTCCTAAGTTTAAATATTTGAGCTTGGACCATATAAATTCCATATTGGGGATAATAGTCAATAAAATATAAGGCCTAAGTGTGTGGACAAGAAATTTGGACAATCTCTTAACAGATGACAAGGAATTGACTATTAGGATTGAGCAAATATTGGGTTCCACATTGGTTAATCCTACCAAGATTGATGTCCTTGGAGTCATTGATGAATCTAAATTAAATCATAGGGTCACATTGGTCATGTATTCAGTCAAGATCAAAATCAAAATCTAATCTGGTAGGGACAATAGAAGAATTTTGGACATGATATTTAATCCTAAGAAGATTACAATGTCTAGGAGCATAAAGGAGGCTATGGTTAGAGATGATAGGGATTTGAATGACCTGACTGATCAAGAAGAAGTTTGACTCATGAAAGTAACCATATACCTAGATCTTATCAAGGATCAACATCATAAGTCAATGGAGCTACTACAGAAGCAATAAGGGAGTCCCAAGGCAATGAACCTACCCAATAGTTAATATTCCTTTTATAAATACATTATAATATTTAAAATAGGAATAATATTTTGTAATGCATGTGTTATTATATTATCATATTAAACCTATGTTAGTCTACTTGTATAAAACAAGTGTATTCTAGAACCAACTTGAGAAGAACAACTATCCTTATCTTTTGTACACCTGTATATTATAACTGGCCGGTATACTACCTAATCTTTCTATAAAAGCATGTATCACAATTTTGTGAAGAGCGATAAATTTTGAGCAATTTTTATACTTTTATAAATTAATGCAATCAAGGAATTCTATAAATATTGTCTAGATTGAAAGTGTCAATTGTTAACATAGCTTCTTCTCTCAATTACTAGTTTTATATCTTAAATTTGAATAGTGTCTTTGAATTTTGGGTTGCATTTTATTATAAAATGCTTTCTAATTTGTGCATATACTACATTTATTTCAAAAATATTGGGTTTGTTTTACTTCATTTTTATATGTATTCAAATGTTTAAATTTATTTGATTATAGTAGTAAATCTTTAAAAATAGGCTTGGTTCTTACTTGTGATTCTTTACATTATTCTCTAAACTTTGCCTAGTATATAGTGATATCTGATCTTAGGATATTTTACATTATATATTCATTTGAATGTATACTTAGTTATAATTGATGATTTTTCATGATATTTGAGACTAAAATTGGCAATCACTTGTTTCTTTTCTACCTTACCATTCTCTTTGCTCCCTTTTTGACACCATCTCACTGTAGCTTAAATTTCATTATCAATATACATCTATATTAATTTTTAGTTTAATTTTGGATCATAATTCATTGATTTAATATATATCCTCTATAATTCACAAGGAATATATCATGATGTCTCCTAACCATCACTTACTATAAATATTTTGGAACACTCATACATATCTCTACTGCTATTTCACAATAGGTTACATCAAGTTACCATAGCTTGTTAATCATGATCTAAATTCTTATAATTCTAAAATTATAAGTGTTCATTGAACACTAATAGCTTCTATGGTGCATTTAGAGACATCAACAGGTCCAAATTTGGATTATCATACCTCAATGATTTTAATGATTAGGAGGGCATTGGAGAAAATAGACTAGGTTAATCTTAATTTTGGTTTT
The DNA here is from genome assembly GCA_037957365.1 of Torreya grandis. NCBI lineage: Eukaryota > Viridiplantae > Streptophyta > Pinopsida > Cupressales > Taxaceae > Torreya > Torreya grandis. The sequence continues at coordinate 9,226 of JARHVA010010949.1, read as the reverse complement.
GTTTTGTATTTATAAGTTATGTGATGATATTTATGTTTACATTAACATTATCCTACCACCTCTTTTTGATGAAAAACTATTGGTATATACACCCGAGCTTGGCTACACTTTTTAAATAACAAGAAACCTATTTTTACTTTAAAATTTAATCCATCCACACACACACCCCACACAAACATACTTAAGTGAGAATGAATTTTATTTGAGTCATTATCAATTAACCCAATTAAACTGATGAAGTCTAATCACTCACTTTTAGCTTGACATAGGTATTCCATGGGGTAACTACCTTGTTTATAGATTATGCTACTTTCACTAATTTTAAACCCAAAGTCTATATACTTGGAAATATATCATAATTATGTGTGAAACACTAGTTTTTTTTTGATATTGAGGGACTATAGGTTGTGTATAGGAAACACTCTTGCATAAAGTAAATTGTATGAAATAAAAGTGTTGGAAAGGAAATTAGACTTGATTAAAATGTAATCACACTTTATGCAAATGAAATGAACTTTGTGTTTTATAGGTTGTAATATTCTTAAATAAAATGTAAAACATTCATATGATTACTAAATACTTTTACTAAATTAAGCTTAAGAAAATTTAAAAAGACACATAAATTTTGATAAGAGACTATAATATTCACACAACAAAAATAATAACTAGTGCTAATGGATCAATATTCTAACATAATTCATTATGAGGGGACCCTCATTGGTTAGATTTGAGTTCCAATCATTCCATTTAAAAAAAATCTTACTTCAAACCAATAATTCTTTCATTAAAGTATTTTGTAATAATCTAAGTAAATAGTAAAATATTACAAAGGATTTAGAATGTACTTTTTATCTTCTATATTATTCAATAAAAAAATTAATTACTATTAAATTATTCCATCATATCTTAAATACATGAAGAAGGTTTATTTTTAAAAAACTAGTTAAAAAATCATCTATATTAATATCTTACTCATGCTACAAAATAAACTAATTAATTTATTGGAGAACAAAGCTGTCAATTTCAAGGTTGAAATAAGAGGGAATCAAGATACATAAATAGGGAAGTGATAATGGTTTTTTTTTATTGGATATGTTATTTATATCTCATGGGATCTATCTTTATTTTCAAATAGCTTTTATAACTCAACAAGTGTAATAACAAACCATTATGGTTATGTTACAGTCTAGGACAACTATCATGTAGTCACTATGAGTTCATCTAGTTGTGGATTCAGATGTAATGGGATCCATCAATAAATCTACTGATGGTTATAATTTTTCTAAGTGCATCTCATGTTGATGTGGGATACATTCATAGTTGTTATAGGTTATAATCATCAATTCCATAATTACTCTGGGTTAAAATAGTAAACTACTACAATTTTTATGGGTTAGCCTACCCAATTTCTATAGGTTTGTTTTTTCTCATACAACATATGATTCTACCCTACTATATAAACATACCAAATTAATATTAAATCTAAAACAATATTAAAAGTACATGATTTAGGATTTATTCATAAAATAATAGTTTTATTGATAAAATATAAAGATATGCACATCATATTCATTTAGTACTCTTTGATAGGGATGTTAAAAAATACAAATTTATATTCTTGAAAATGGTAGTATAAATTTAAAAAATGGGTTACAATAGGTATATATATGGCTAATTTCTTTGACTCATCAGTTAACACTTTACCATTAAGAGTAGCTAATTTTAACTCAAACCTTCCCTTTCATCCATTCTACCTATTTTATAGTTGTATTTTAGTATACATCTATGCTTTAAAAAAATATAATGATAATATATCCATTCAAGAGGAATAAAATACATCTACATACACATGAACCCTCATCAGATCCATGTACATCCATTAAAACTAGCACATATTAGGGAAACCACATAAGATAATTCCACATTTTATCAAGGATTATCATACTATGTAAGAATGTAGGAAATGTAGACTTGTCCAATATTTTAGACACTTTGTTTCTAAATTTGATCACTCACAAGCCATTGTATGATCATTTTTATTGATTTTATACCACCAAATACATGCATTAACCCAAGGAAAAATATGTACTTCATTCATTCTATTATTTTCCATAAATATAAAGTTACTATATTCTAAAAGTTACTCTTAATTTTGTTTCATTATTCTACATCATAATAAATATAAATATTCTATTAGTTTTATCCTATTAGATAATATTAATCCAAAAGTATATAAAACATCCATATAGTTTGTGGTGGTAAAAAATCATACTACAAAATTTTTCCTTCATATACTTGGAGGCAGTCATGAGGAATATTATAGTTAACTTCCATAATATATATGTATTTGGTCACTAAAAAATGTTCTACTAACTTCTATAATGAAATCAATTACTAGAGATAGTTTATATTCTCTAAAGATAGTGGTGTAGTTTACATACCACCTAGTGTATTCATTCCTACTCTTCTATTTTACTTAGTGGTTTTAGTATATTTCAATTATTAATATATATAAAAACATTTATCTACTTGAAATTTTTTCCCTTGTGTTTGAAGATAATCTAGGATTTTCATATTGTAAACATAAGAGCATGGGTGCTTGTTTAAGGATCTTAAGTGACAATTGAGATGCTTATGTAGATAAAAACTACATGTTTATTTTATTTTTAAATTATTAAAATATGGAATATATTCTAAAGCAACATCTCTTTTCATTTTTACTTTTAGATAATCATCATATCTAACAATAAATTCAAGCAACACTTACAATTTTTGATTGCAACTTCTTTTTCAAACCCTCCTAGGTGAACTTTATTTTAAGTTTATATGTATGCACATATACACACATAAAAGTGGGACATTATATAGAAATATAATTTTAAAACAATACTAATATTTATTATGGTATTAGTGTGTTTAGGTGTATATTTATCAATTATTTAGATTAAGCTCTTATTGTGTATTTTACCTTTACTTGGGCACTATATTGTCTTCTTTTACATTATGTTTTCCTTATAAATTTACTTTTTGTTCACTCTAGGTCAATTTATAATACCTATAAACACTTAATTTTGGTTCAAGTTCTTGTTGTCACTTATTTATTTAACAATCAACAAAGTATTGTTTCCATCTATCATGAAGGTTGAATAGAAAATAGACTAGTTTAATAATAAGGTTCCTATGGATAGAAGACTATTTTTAAGTTAAATGAATTGTATTTTAAATTTTAATAATAAAAATATCTCAAAATAATCAAATAAAGTATTCATAATGTTCTCAACTCAACAAAAAAATTTAATTAAAATATCACTTCTTGAATTTAAATACATATTCAAATGTTCTTCCAACATATTTCAACTCAAATAATAATTCAACCTAAAAAATAAAAAATGTCACTTTTCATATTCATATATTTTTTATTATATAAATAAAAAAGTGAAACCAATAGAAAAGGTAACATCTTTAAGAGTCAAAATGATATAATCTCAAATATCTAAATATCTATTGATCTTTATCACTTCATTTGCTTACAACTTTAGATCATTTCTATCAAGGATGCCATGGATATGTTGGTTCATGGAAGTGAATTGGAATTGATGTGAGACACAATTTGCATGAAGGCCAAATCTAGGAAAATACATAAGTTTCAAATTATGAATAAACCAAGACTAATTTTCACATAACAAATTTAATGGATCCAACTCAATAAATTTCGATTAGATAATGTGTATGAAGTATAAGTAAAAACAAGAGTGGATGTAACTCCTCCATGAAAGGTGATCAAGGATGCCTCAAAATAGATTGTAACTCCCTGATCTTAGAATAGTTGATCAATAGATTAACCCCCATAGTAAATGAGGCATAAAATAACCACTATGACATATGATAGGGCAATATAAAATCTTATGACTGCACACCTAATTAAGACTATCCACAAATGTAAGAAATATAAATGGCATGGAATATCAAAGTAGGAAAAATACAAGAAAATGCAAGGAAAATAAATCCTACACTAACACCCCCCATAATTACAACTTAGGTGGGTGATGATAAAAAAATGGGTCCTAGCAATTAGGCCTGATTAGGTACCCATGTATAATATAATCCCTCATACATAGAGAAGAGAAAACCTAGTGGTAAAAACTCCCCCAAAAAAGAGAGAAATGAAGAAGTGAAGAGGTTATAAGTCCCCCCTAAAGATCATGAATCTATCGAAGTGGATCACACCCTAATAAGAGCTTGTAGATGAATGTATTTGCTCTTAGTGAAGGTTTTGGTGAAGATATAAACAACCTACTCTGAAGACTAACAAAATACTAAGTTGATGACCTGGTCATGAATCAACTCCCAAATGAAGTACAGGTGAATCTTGATGTGTTCAGTTCTCTGATGAAGGTTTGGATTATTACTGATCTAAATGGTGTTTTAGTTATCATAAAATATGACTATAAGGCCACTTGATCCAGATAACAAGCTTATAAATAATCCCTTGAAGCCAAATAGCCTCAATAGCTACATTAATAGATATCTTGTACTCTAATTATGTGGAAGATAGAGTAATAGCATTTTGATTCTTTCTCAACCAACTGATGGGGTTTGAACCCAATGAGAAACTATAACCTAAAGTGGACTTATGATACTCAATATCTCCAACCCAATTTGAGTCTATGTAACTAACCATGTCAAAATACAAGCCAACCCAATAGTGTATCCCATACCTGTGTGAACCCTGAATGTAGTGCAATATCCTCTTAGTTGATTTCTAATTTATCTCATGGAGCTCTTGCATGAATCTTGAAATAATGTGAATGGCATAAGAGATGCCAAGTCTAGTGTGAGTCAAGTAGATAAGGTTGCCAATAAGTTGTCGATATAAGTTAGCATCAACCAATGGAGTGGAATAATCATCCTCAAAATTGACTATGGATAGGAATAGAGTTGTATATGGCTTATAGTTAGCCATGTGAAACCATGCCAAAAATCAATAAAGTACTTGGGTTATGCAAGTGAAATCCCTAAATCAGTTTGAGTGATCTCAATACCAAGGAAGTAGTATAGTAGACTCAAGTTAGTCATGGTAAATCTATCTTACAGAGTTTTCTTCACTACTGAGATATCTAAAGAACTCATAGTGATCAAAAGGTGATCAACAGACAAAAATATTATAAAAAATTAATCTTCCTATCATAAAAAGTACACATTGGGGTTTGAGTGGCATCAGGTAAAACCTAAAGCAAGAAAGAAGGAATCCATTTTGGCATACAAATCATAAAGAGCCTATTTGAGGCCATAAAAACATTTCCTAAATATGCACACTAAACAAGAATCCTAAACAAACCTAGAATATTTTTCTATGTAGATCTTCTCCTCAAGGTATCCATGAAGAAATGCACTCTTCTCATACATCTGATGCACACTCCCACCATGTGTAGTGGCTACTATATATGTGAATCTGATCAAAGTCATCTTAGATATTGGCAAAAAGGTATCTAAGTAGTCAATTCTAGATACCTATGAAAAACATTTGGCTACCAATCTAGCCTTGTACTTGTCAATAGACCCATCTATATCATACTTTATTTCATATATCTAATGACATCAAACCATCTTCCTTCCCTTAGGAATTGAAGTCAAATCCCTAGCGTGATTGATAATTAAAAAATCATATTTATCATCCATGGCTTTATCCCACTTAGGTATTTATAATACCTCTATGAAATTATATGGATTAGTTATGAAATAAAATAAGTCATTTGGTTCACTCTAAAAGTTTTCTTGAGTACATTTGTCATCATTTCGATTCCTTACACAAGTGCCTACACTATGAAGTGTCTACCTAATCTAAAGAGGGCCTAAAATGGGTGACTCAATTTTTGAATCCTCATATTTTGATGTATGCTTAAAAGTGGATGAGGATGACTCCCCATCACTCTGATTTCTTCTAGACTCACTGTCAGAAGAAGAAGAAGCCTCTACCTCAAGAACTAGCTATGAATAATTTGAATCCTCAGACTACTCATCCAAACTAAGTGAAAATAATGTAGATGGAGAAGTGTCTAGTAAATATTTGATGGGACTCTCCTAAAACCTATCACTTCTCTCAATGAATAAATAATGACTCTTATGGTGTATAATCATGTAACCCTTGACCCCATCTAGACACCTAACAAAGATACAAGGTTTAAATTGAACTTCCATAGCCTTATGTTTCTTTTTTGGGAATGTGTGCCATCAATAATGATCTAAAGACATTAAAATGTTGCACCTATAGTTTCCTATTATACTAAGCTTCAAAAGTATTGATGCCCTCTAAATATTTGTGAGGAACCTGATTCTAAATGTAGATTGCATAATTGATGGCCTCTACCTAGAGCTATGGAGCCGATTATCTAGATTAAATCATACAGTTTAACATCTCCTTTAAGGACTGATTATTTCATTCTACTATACCATTCTATTGAGTGTATGATACTATCCATTAAATATCAATCCTATCTATGGTATAAAATTTCTCAAATATATGGTTAATGTACTCCCCCCTTTCTCTATATGAAGGATTCTGATGCACTTTCCATATTGCTTTTCAATAATAACCTTGAAGTATCAAAATTTATAAAACACTTTAGACTTTTATCTAAGAAATTAGACCCATGTGTATCTGGAAAAGTCATTAATGAAGGTGAGGATGTATGTGGCCCTAGTAAAATAAGGATGGGGAAACAATCCCATGATATCATTATGAAATAACTCAAGAGGTACTAAAACTCTCCTAGCTTTTACTTTTTCAAATTTCTCTTCACTATTTTTTCAAAGTGCACAACCCTCATAAAGTCCCTTAGAGAATTTAACTCTAGGAAATATAGTAGCCATGTACTTCAAACTTAGACACCTAATATAGCCATAGTTGAGATGGATAAACCACTCATAACATATACTAGTTACTACATTTGAATAGGTAAGCAATATGGTAGGAGAAACATCTAAAGAAAAATGGGAGAAGGGGCATAGCTTAGAATCATGATTATCCCTCCCCAATGTAACTATAGTGTCAATGTGTAGCTCTCTGATCTCAATAGAATCTGGTGTGAACTTGAATCTCATGCCCTACTTTATGTGGGTAATCAGATACACTAAAAGTAAATTAGATGATAGTGAAGGTACACTTAGAACATTTGTGAATTTTCCACCTTCAAATTTAATAGACCCTCTCCCTAAAAACTGTTACTAGAGTGCCATCACCCATGTATCATTTATTGGGTGAAAATTTTGTGTCAATTGTGAATACTATTTATGAAAATGAAAAGGATATGTAGAATAGGTAATATATAAAAATCCCTAATTTTTAATTTTATTCAATTACAACTCTAGAAGCATGCAATAATGAGTCTAAATAGATATACTAAGAAATACAAGAAAACTTAGAAAAAAAATATTTGCTAAGTCTTCAAATGTTTCATTGAACGAATAAATTTTTTCATGTATTAATGATCATGGGGTATAGGAAGGAGACTACATAGGTCATGGAGTATGAAATAAGGAAATAAAAACTAGGTCGGTGGCAAGTCGACAAAAAGGGACACAAGAAAAATGGGCTTTAAACAAAGATAGAAAATGTGCAATAAATATAATATGCAATATGATAAAAACCATTAATGTAAATAAATTACTAACTACTATATTAAAAAATATTTTCTCTTCTTATATGGCACACATTTATTATTTGTAACCGTAGGGTGTTTTCTTTCAACTATAAAATTCACCCTTGTTTTTTATAAGGGGAGTTGAATAGCTATTTTTGATATACTATTGAATTTTAGATTCATTATTAATTTATTTTACTTATTATCTTTATTGATGAACTATGTTTAGTTATTTTCATATTGTGAGTAAAATTGCATTGTCATAAATGTACCATTGTGTAATTTAATGAAGAGATACAAGACTGATCAATTGATTATCTATCTTTATGTTTATGCAATGGTATGTGTTTGGTTTCAACTATGATGTTAGGAATATTATCAACCTACTTGTTGCTACTACTTAAGTGTTAATTGTATCGCTCTTAAATGAGATATTGTATTGATGCATCATAATAACAAGACATGATTTATGCTTAGGCCATAAATAGTCAATAAGGTTGTAACATATTTATATATACCTATATTATAACCATCCAAATTATGACTTTGTAATATCTATATGCCTAGAGTGAGACTATAAGTCATCTATGTGATATTTTATCAAGGTGATTTTTAAATTTTTGGGTGTAGTGTGTCACAAAAATTATGGTGTGTGTAAAAATACCCAACATTTGGCTTCTATTTTTAGAAATTATTTATATTGGTTACAAAATATGGTGAGGATTGATTATTTATTGAATTTCATTAGAAATCATTGATAAGTGGTTCAAAGACTTGGAGTGAAATTTTGTAGCTAATCATCTTGGAAGTATTATTAAATAAGACCCAAAACATAAGTATAAAAAAAATTAAACTAAGATAGTTTATAAGGTATTATTTTGTGAGCTATAATGACAACTACACATATGGATTAAATAATATGTCATGGGAAAAGTTTAAATTTTGGAAAAAAAATAACCTAGACTGAAGAATGTATTAAGAAATGCAAGTAGACTAATATTATGTGGACAATATTTGTTGATGTGTGGTGGATAGGTATCTTGAATATTTATTTGTTTGAATTTTTAGTGCCTACATATTCCTACCCAAATAAGGTATAATTTTTTTTTCATGAGTTAATATGATCTTACATTATGAAAAATACCTATAGAAATAAATAACTTAATAGTGGACTATGTAAGTGAAAAATTATTGATGGCATGTTCAAGTAATTTCATGCATGGGCTAAGACAAATGGTAAAAAATAAAGGGTGGGTAAGGATCATATGAGATTATTTTTTTAGAGGTAAAATAAAGTTAAAAAATGAAGGACTAGATTCATGTAAACTTATGTGGTGAAATTATAATGAGGAATAATATAAATATATCACCACCAAGGACCCTTGGAATGACCCATAAATATTAAATATGGTGTGAGGATTACTCTTGTATAATGGAGATGAAATTTAATTAGGAGAAGGCATGGATCATCATGAAATATGTAATATTGGTTGGAATAGATAAATTATACTAGAGCTTTAAAGATATAGAGAACTATGAAATAAAGGTAGTGTCCACTCATGGTCTATCTAAAGTGCTAGCTCTTG